>DF240635.1:3040-108478 GCA_000507305.1 Breviolum minutum Mf 1.05b.01 | reverse complement strand
GGGCAATAATTTGATTCGTATTTTTTCACATCAAACGACATCAAACAAGCAGTTTGAATTTCTGGGAGACAGGGGCGGCAGAGTGTGCTTGGTGGTCCTTCCATACCGCTCGCTGGTACACCACCGCATTTGAGAGCTCTTCAGCGCATCTCTGACTCTCGAATCAGAAGGGCTGCCTAGGATTTGGAGAGTCCACAAAACATGCTTACCATGTGAATACGACATACGGCATATCATTCTTGTGGGACAGGCGCTGAGATCCGAAAGCGGTGCACGTAGCCATGCTCTAGTTGGGTGGATTCGAGATACCATCACCATGGAAGTATTGCAAGGAGGATGCCTTCTTACGATTACGCTCTTGATTCCGTGATGTTGGATTGTGGAACCCCAGAAGACTTAGAAATGTCAGCAACGGTTGCTTCATTCATCGGGTTATCTCCAGTTAAGTTTCCTTTGTGCTGGAAACTTCCGCTGTTGTTCAGTCAGTTTTCTCCCAATTGAAAAGATGTGTTTTGCAATGCTGTTTTATCCACTTTCAGCCTTGAGGATATGCTACCCAGCGGCTTCTCTGCAAAAGCGCGGCAGGTGCCTGACAATAAGAGAGGATGTTATATGATGTTTTTTTCCTTTTCAGATGGCAACATTGAAGAGGTGAAGAGACTGCAGTGCAGTCAATGATCACAAGTGTTCCATAATTTTCCAGACCTTTCTCTTTTTAGTGTCTTTTTCCCACAGAAAAATCCGCGAAGTGTAGAATCTTTTCGGTTTCCACGCTTTTCGCTGCTAGTTCTCAGCAGCACCTCACTTACTCATCGGTTGATGAAGGAGCGACGTGCCCGTCAAGATGAGCTGCAGCAGGAGAATTGGATGTTGGTCATTTAAGGGTTGCTGCGGTTGCTGGTGATTCAGGGAGGATTGATCCTTGAGGATCTTTACCTTGAAAGTATGAGCCGAATGACTCAATGTCCCCATCATTCAGTTGAAATGAATCAACATGTGCTCCAAGGGACAGACGGGAATGCAATGATTTGTTGTGTGCTTGTGATCTGAAAATAGAGAAACTGTAGGAAGAGATCTTTGATGAAGCCAAGAAGTTCCTCATGGAGCCTGAAATCTGGACCTTTGGGAACATGCTAGGCTACCAGCGGAAGGCAACCAGCAGGTTGTACTGCTGTTGTCGTGTGTTTGTTTTTTGCTTTTCGATGTTTTTTTAGGTTTGAAACTTTGAAACTCTCAATTATTGTACTGTAGGTGTTTTCTTTTGCGTCTCAGCATATGCCATACAGGTCAGGGTCACTTATGCAAAAACATCAGAGCTTTCCCAAACAGCCTCCACTCCAAATTTGCTTCACAATCTGCTCGTGGCGCAGCTCATGGACCTCCTGGGTGCCTTCAGCTGGCGGCGGCGCTTTGCAGCAGATGATCCTAACGTGGCACACCTGGAGAAGGACGACGAAAATAGGGAGACTCTTGTAAAGGTGATGGGGTGGTTGGTATCATGCGACTCTTGTAAAGGTATCTAAATCAGAACTGAAGCTGGCATGAAACTGGTTGTATCACTTTAAACTTTAAACCGTATATGGTGATGAAATGTGATTCACTGCGATTATCACACTCATAGTATCAACCTTGGTAGTCTTTGTCACTGTGAGGAGCTGCGAGTCTTAGAAGCCATGACGCCAGTGGAGTTAGCTTCCAACCACAAGAGTGTTACCTGGTTCATCCAACCTCAAAAATGGAAACCGGCGGAGCAAAGGAGTGGACCCAGAGATGTCAAGTGATGATCTTCCAGTTATAGCTAGAGAGAGAATTCACATTCATCACTGAAAGTGAAACTGTCCAGAGATGCTTTTTTTGATGAGGTTTTTGACAAACAGTCCATTGCACTCATTGCGGAGAAGTCCAACACGAGTGTGAACTTTGTGAATCAGGCTAGTGAGAGCACTGGATGCTAATGGGTCATGAGTTATGGTGGTTGGTTAGTCACTCCATAAAAAGAGGAACAGTTCAAATCCGAACAGAACTTGTTTGATAATTATCGTATTTGTCGTACTGTGTGTACTATTTGCCTAGCGTTCTACTTCAACACTGTTCCTTTAAAATGCGTTTGGAACAAAGAAGCCCAGCACCAGCAGTGAGGTTATCCTGGAACATGACGTGTTGCGTGCGGATCGGCGGTGGTATCAGCCTGGGGCTTGGAGCAGCGATGAATGTACTCAGTCAAAGGCACACTAAAGCCTCTTCATGTCCACACACACAGCAACCAGGTTGAGAATATGCAAGTTTGTACTTTATTCTGCGGCTCATTGTTTGCAAGAGAATTCCGTAGCCAACCATCAAGCAAGTGACACATCCATGAAACATCCGTGTGTCTTCACAGTACATCTACCTGCTTCTGACCCAAAGCTCCGTTCCCCTTTAGCCTTTCGAATGTGGATCTTTCTTTAATGGAACGTATCCTCAAAGTGAAAACATCCCTTGGATTTGTGTGGAATTGCGAAAAAGTTTGGACGGCGCGACGGCGCTGCTCGTTGCATCAGGATCTTGGCCCAGTTTGACCGGCCGCAGCCGAAGTCTTTTGAAGACCGGAGCTTCATGGCGGAGTGAGCCAGCACAGGACCTTGTGGCAATTGTGAGTAGGATTCTGTGTGACGACCATGTGAGAAGGCAAAATTAGGCAGATATGATCCAGGTCACGTGTATGTTGTCATAAGGTCTAGTAATGGACCATGGAAAACTTCTCTGGTACTAGACAATGGATGACTCCTGTGGCAACTTCTGTTTCTGGATACCTGGTTCCGTTACCGTTTAATGGCAGGTACGATCGACCATTTTCGCAGAGCGAAACGGACCTGCGGGATGAGCCACACACTCAGTTTGCTCTCCAGCCCCCGGTTGTGTGTGCGGAGTGCACAATGCAAGGATGATGGAGAAGGAGCAAAGGAAGATGAAAAAGAAAAAGGGCATGAGAGTCAGAGGCTTAGAAGAATTCTTGTTCAATTGGCAGTCTACAAGCATCTGCCAGTGCTTTTTGTGTATCTATTCGTGGACAAGTTTAATGATGAATTAAAACCCCTCAGTGCTCCTTTTTTGCAGCATAGACATGCCAAATTAAGGAGGATCCTAGTCTACTAGTCTTAGTCCTCGGATCTCATGATTCCTGTCGATGTTGGCCATTGTTTGACTCTCTCATCCCGAGAAGCAATGGTTGACCCGACAACAGTTTGACAATAAAAGCATATATGTCAAGTCGCAAACTGGGTGGCCATTGTGACTGATCTGCAGATGGACCTTCAACGTTTGTATCTTTTTAAGATAATTGACAATCCAATTAGCTACAGTAGTTACTTCCATAAAAATTCTCCATGTTTTCCAGTCAATCTGACAAAGCCCTGGAGAAACAAACCTGGATTCAACCAACCAACCAACCGACCGACCGACCAACTGTCAGTTGAAGTGGATTTGGTATCGCCATCCAAGCTGCGGGGGCAATCGCTGGTCCACTCGTCCACCTAAATGGTGAACCCTTGCGGGTTTGCGGGTGAAGACAAGTGGTTGAAACAAAACAAAGACTTGAGTAACTCGTTTAACACATCCAAAATTGAGGAGATTTAAGTAATCTGAGCTACTTTGTTGTGCTGAGTTGGTAGCGTGAAAGAATGATATCAGTGCGGCTTCGCTTCCACAAGAATGGAAGGTACCCTGCCAGATGGAAGACCCGTCGTGTCCAACACTCGGATTTTACACGGTTGCATCACCACTCAACCTCAGATGAATTCTGGTCAGAGAAAAATACTGCTTGTATTTCTGCAGATGTAGCACTTCTTTGGACCCAACCTACCCCGCGAAATACAGTGCAGGAGCGGCATTTGCGCCTCGCAGGGGTTGGAGTAAAGATCCCAGCTTTCAGAAGTGTCAGACTGGACTGATGCAATTGACATCAATTTACGAAAGTTGTATGTAAATAGTGTTTATAGATGTTTATAGTATAGCCATTATATACAATAGATTTTCTGGATACCTTGAAATTTGATGAAATTTGCATTTGATCTTGGAACCCCGGAAGAGTTGCAGAATATTGAAATCATCATCCGACTGTTCAACATGAAGCACAGCCCCCAACAAAATCACGAAGGATGGACAATCACGCTGATGGATTGATGATCAAACTGAATCTTCACCAACTTGTTCTGAGACATTCTGAGTATAATCGTGACATTGTGACATGATGTAACATTTCTTCAGGTTCCAGGTGGTGGTGGTGATCGTGGAAGACCTTGGGGCCGTATGGTTCTCAGCACAAAAACTGCATCCGACAACACAGGACCAAGGGGTGTCCCCAACCAAGGTTTGGCTGCTTGGGTTGGACGATGAGGAAAACAAGCGTTGGTAAACATGGGATGGTTTTCCGAATCATCATTGATGAGATAAGGATGAAGACATGATCTGTTGGTGGTGGAAGTTGGGGATGCATGAAAATGTAGAAGAGATATGCATAGTAAATGATTTGCGTGGCACTTTCTACCATGTCGAGTCTTACGAAACGTTGGGATCTTCAGCATTAACTCAAGCGTTGGGGCTGAACAGTGTTTGGCGGGCCAGATGGTCGTACAAATGGCGACATGTTTTGCATTGGACACGCTACCAAAGCCATGGATAGTTGCAGTATGTTGTACTAAAGCCGAGGAAGCTATGGGAAACACAAAAGGTGAAAAGCTAAAGTCCAATCTGTCAAAATCTGTGGATCTTGGCTTTCACAACAGAAGTGCTTTTGTTGCCATGGCTTGGTTGCGCTGGACGATCCTGAGTGTTGCACCTGGTGCGCCTTGCTGGGTTTGGGGTGGGTTGGAAGATTGTGCTTGCCGATGTTCAATTTCCAACGAAGGAAGAGAAGCCTGCATGGTGTGAAAATTGTCATTGACGGTCGAATCTTGCTCTATTTGATTTTGGCTCAAGGTCCAGTGAGAGGGCCCCCCAAAGGGTTGGCCTTGTTCTCATAGGACAGAAGAGAAACCTGATGGAAAAATGTAAGACTGTAGTATCTTAGTAAATGTGACGATGTAATGTAAACATGACTTCCTGTAATTGCCTCGAACTTGACTCACACAAGCAAACAAGCAAAATCAACCAGTCTGGCAATACCATTTCTCTCTAGCAGTAGCATGCAGTAGCTGAGTAGCTGGTCATGAGACTTGGTCCGCGACCAAATGTTCCACATGATTAGGCACGCTGTTTCTGTTGCACAAGTTTCATGTCTGCAGCTTCAAGCTATTCTTGGGTCGGCTTTAAACGACTCAACCACTTTTCTTGATGGCATCACCAGGGCATATTGCCACGAACAGGTGAATGGACTTCCGAGCAACGTTGCTAGATTCACTCCGACGCTATGCCACCGCAGAAGGTTGGAGAGTTCACATACAGCCTACAGATGATGCATCATGAGATCCATCTCATCCTTTGCGAAGCTGAGACACTGTTTCCAGGCGCACTTCCGCGAGCATTCGTTGAACGACTCTTGTGGCGATATACGGAGGAGGTTGGGTGGGGTTAGTGGCCCTGCCATCATTGAAGCATTTGATGCCCTCATAGTTGGTGAGTTTGATCATAATCGACAGGAGAAGCTACATGGTCGTGTGATTCAGGAGCAGTGCTGTTGAATTCGTAAGTGGTAAATGCGATAAAAGGTGCCATTATGTGTAGTTTTTGTTGGGTTTTAAACAGCTTCATGTTTGCAAACTTGTGTACAACATGGTCAGAGAGAGAGGGAGAGAGATGAGAGGAGTTTGATGCGGGAAGCACCCACTGCTTTATAGATTAATGACTCTTCATCACTTGTCACTTCTTCGTTCGGTATTGCTACCTGCCCCAACTATCTAGTGCAACAAAAAAGAACCAAAGCATTTGTGCCCGGGCAAGCACGATACAGGAGTTGGGAGGAGAAAGCGGCCCCATTGACATGAATCGATTTGTGGACTGGGTTTCTTGGACTCGGTTTCGGACTATTCCGCAGGGCTTCTGTCAGTTCCAGGGAGTGGACTAAGTCGTGCCTCGTTGCATGATTTTGATATATTTGCATGCTGATCTGGGATTTGGTTAAGTCGTGCCTTTTGGCTAAACGCTGGGTTGCATTGGGTTTGTTGGTGTGTTTGCCTGTGGGTTTGTTTGGTTGGTTGGTAGGTTTGGTGTTTCTATGTGTCTTTGTTTGTTTCTGGTGTTTTTTTCTTGTTTGCTTGCTTGTTTGCTTGTTTGTTTGGTTGGTTGTTTTGTTGTTTGTTTGTACCCGCATGGTTGCCGGCATGTTGTATCTGTGGTATCCATGGGATCTCGTTCAGATCTCGTTCATATCTCGTTCGGATCTTGTTCACTTCCCCAAGTCAATTCACGTTTCAGTATAGGAAGAATGAAATATGTTCATTCACTGCTCCTATAGATCTTTGCGCTTTGCGCCAGCCCCGAAAGTGGTACAAAATACATGCTGAACTCCAGGCTGATTATAATAAAGCAACTAACATTTTCAAAATCCCCCGTGAACATTTCTTCCTAAACCTTGCGGTTACATTGGCGGATGCATCGAAAAGTTTCATACAGAGGGATCAAATATGATCAAATATGACTTCTACTTTCCAATGTAAAACTTACAATTTTGTATGGATTTTGAAACATATCATAAAAAATCATATGTTTTAACTCTTGCGGTTACAGTGGGGGAAGCTATGTAGGCAGGGCAAGGCGTGACTTCTTGAATGCTGCGGTTAGATTGGTGGAAAGGTGTCAGGCGTGATTTAGGCATGACTTAGGACGATGCCTGTCTCATCCACTTCGACCCTACTTGTTTTGCTCACCAAGGTTTGCTCTCCTCCAAAAGACCAGGCTCTGAATGTTTCTTCTCCAAAAAACCAGGCTCTGAATATGTCTGGTCGCGGCTTCTCTAGCAGCAAGCAGCGATTCCATTTTGCCACCTCGACCTTGAAGAAGGTGCCAATGGATGTAACCGTTGAAGAGTCCATTCAGTCTCTGTTCGTTGATGGCTTTGCTCCCATCCACATGTTGCAATGAAGTTTGCTTGTGGTGAGAGGATGTGAAATGAAATCTAGACTGTGTGGAATCAACTTTAATCGCTCCAGAAGAATTCACAAGCTTTGGACAGGTGCAATGCTTCAGGACCAAAGAGCAGTCAATGTTGCTAGGGGCCACTCGGCATTGCTGGTCGCGTCTCATTCATTTCTTTTTTTGTCCCAAGCACTATCCACAAAAAAGTTTGATTCCAATGACCCATGTTGAGATCCCTTCACAAGGTCAGCATAGCTTTTCTTTCGACAGACTTCCTGGCAGAGGCGCGGCTGAAAATGGTCATCGGGCTTTAAATGATGTTGCTGCAATGACAGGTGGAAGAACACTTTGGTCCAGGAGCAGATCCCAACTACCATGTCCTTGTCTTAGTGCTTCAAGGAATCAGAAGTAAACACCATGTATTAAGAAAACCAGGTACTTGAGTTCAACACCTATTAAAGCATCGCCTCAACTTTGGCAGGATGTTTGTTTTGGTGAGTTTGTATTCATCTCAACTCTTCCGAGGAGATCAATCCAGTGATCTTGTATGGTCCAAAAGCTCGAGGGTTTGGCATCGAATGTCCCAGAGACAAATGCATGGGTACCAGCTATGCAGATGCCTTGGATGCCAAACACACTGGTCCAGCCAACGCGGGGACCTCGAGCATGGAGGGTCTACAGCATGACTAGTTTATCGTTTTTGGATGTTTGCAATGCATCAGACAGCATCACATAAAACAGGTGGCACTTGCGTGCTGCGCTAGTTGTGTATACTGTATACCTTACTAGTTCTAGTAATTTCAACCTATGTCACGTCATTTTGGCATGTTGTGGCTTTATCCCAATTTCAGAGAGTCCGCCATGGAGCCTTCGTTGCTCAAGGTCATGCTCTCATGGACCTGGAACTATTCCGTGCAGACTGTGGTGACATCGCTGGCACGTTGGTGCAAGAATTCTGGATTAGATCCGAAGACCACATACGTGTGGCAGTGTGCTCTATGTGGCTAGCCAATGATGGAGTGAATGGTTAGTGTATGTTAGCCTGATAAGGAAGTATTGTGATTGGCAGCTTCTCCTTTTTGAGTCAGCCTGATCTGTTTCTGAAATACTGCATTGCAACACCTCAAGAATTTGAGGTAACAATCAATTTCGAATAGAAGAGAAGCGTGCGCGGAATGAGCATGAAGACTTTCAGACCTTTCGGAAGGTCTTTGAGAGCAGTGCCTTGCATGAGGTGTCATTTTTTGTCACTGAGCAAATGCATCCTTTTACACTAAAGCACGTCTATGCATCTGGCCATTTGTTGCCTAGGGGTGCACAGCACTGGACACATTCTTGCCCTGCTATCGCCCTGGCATGGTCCAATGTACACAACTCGAATTTGGCACCTCGGCAAATGAGTCGACATTTCTGGCTTTTATCGTTCAATTGACATGGTCCCCCAATCGGAGCTAAGGTGTGTTTTTGAGCTTTGGGTTGCCTGTCAGAACAAAAACGTGAAGCTGGAGGCCTTAAACGTCCTTAACACACTGAAAAGTTGGTTGAATTTTGCCGCTTGAAGTAGCTTGTTTGTTAGGTATGCTGAGCTTCAGTTTGTGAACTGCTTTTTTTGTTGCAACAGTTCTTCACACTTGCTACGAGATGACACTGGGAGGTGATACTTTCGGAGCAAGCCGAACAAGACTTTCATGAATCCCTGTCAGCTGATGGTGTAGTGAGTGTTCCATACTCAGTTAAGCAAAACGAGATTAGAGAATACGCTAATGAATCAATGAATCATGTCAGTTAAGCAAAACGAGATTAGAGAATACGCTAATGAATCAATGAATCATGTTGAACACTTTGCTGGAGCCTGTTTCATTTGTGCAAAATGACAATGATTTGGTGCACGTTTTGCATTTCATGGATTGAGGTTTGGAAAGCTCTTGGCAAAGCTGCAACCTTAACTTTCTTTTGCCATTTCCCTTGCTTTTTGACTTATGAAGCATAGGAAGCTGTACTAGAAGCTGTTTTTCAGAAGTTGAGCACCTCCAAAGTGAACAAGCCAAGTATGACAAATGCCCCACTCAAGGTGCAGATTCAGAAGGCCAAAGCATCAGTGCCAGAAGATCGGGCCAATATCATGCGCTTGGTGGATCCAGATCTGACCGAGGTGGGGTCACAAATCACATGGCTTAAAGGATAATGGTCTACCAGGCAACCAACGTATTTTATTTTGGCGTTGAAAGTTTGAATTTAAGGTAACATGCTTTCAGAAAGTTGGAAACGGAATCGTTGTGACTGTTTGAGTATGGAATGCAATGCATTCCATGAACTTCACCGGAGGAGGGGAATGCCTCATCTTCGGAGAAGGTGAATAAGCTGAATCAGGCCTCGTGGTTCTGACTCTTGCTTCCTTTATCATATTTTCCTCTTGATGAACCACAAGATGTCATGAAACCGCTGTGATATGTGAGATCTCAATTTTTTGTAAGTCAGCATGTTTTTCAATCTTGACATACTAACGTTTTTTGACAAACCTTTGAGTTACTTCCGCTGTGATGTGATGACCCACAGCCACCCTTGGCGGGTCATCAGGTGGTGGTGCAACGACTACAACAATGGTGTGCCGAGGCAGCGGCCCAATTTGCCGAGCGAAGCTTGGAGGAGGAGCTTCAAGTCAAACCCAAGGCCCGGGGATGGAAGAGTTGGATGTGGCTGAAACTCAGTGCTGGGAATTACTGTATATATATACACATATATTATTTGGTTGTTTGGTTGTTTTTTTAGTTGATGTGAAATTGGGGATGTGTTGAAAAAGTCGAGATTATATTGTAGGTTTGGAAGGTTGCAGGCTCAATTTGGGGGGGTACCATCATTTCGCTTGTTGCAAATGCATAGCTGAAACTCAGATCGTAACTCCGTGATGCTGGAGTTTGACTTGTGTGACAAGGGAGTTCCCACAGGGTTCGACTGGATATGGTGGAACCCACAAGAACAGTAAATGGTTAGATTGCAATCGCATGGCTTTTGCCATGGACTCTGATGTCAGTTTCCCTTGATGTACGTATATCAATCAAGCTGGGCTGTGCCTGCAGGCTTGTGCAAACACTTCCTGGTTGCTGATGGAGGTCAATGATTGGCAGCGTGCAATGGCGTTGTTGGTACAAGGCCCCTGTCGAAGCGGATAAGATTTGCCAATCCACCGTTTTGCTTGCAGATTTTTTATGTGTCCAGAGTCCAGGGCGACAAGCTTTAGAGCGGCTGGGCAAAAAGTCTTCTTTGGAAGTGCCTTAGCTTCTACTGGCAAAAAGGGTAGCTGCATAAGTGATACGTGATACGGTGTGATTAGGAAGTTACTAATGTGATCAGCTAAGTGCCTGTGCCATGTGAGTTGGTTGCTGTGATCTCAGGACGCCTGGCTATTGAAGTGTATGGGAAATTGGTACACAGACCTGGGCCACTACAAGGAGGCAAGGAGGAGTCATGTGACTGGTATAATCTGTCTTGGGCAAACAACATGTGTGAAAAAGCAGTCAGAGTATCAATACATGATTCACGATATGATATTTAAGAAAACACACATTATATAATTATCATCCAAACCCCATCCGACCACTTTCAATAGAGCTTCTTTTCACCCGTGACAGTGGAATGTGCTTCATTTGGTCAGGGCATGGATCACTTCAACTGGGCAAAAGAAGCTATGGAGTCCGCCGGTGCAGCCAATACGGTGGAATACGTTGGAGACTTAGTGGATCACGATCCACCCTGGATTGCTGGCACCAACGACCTTTGTACTTCCCTCCTTTTTCGAGGCTCGCTTGCTGCGCACAATTGGAAAGAGCCTCATTGGGAAAGGCTGGCAGACATGCATGTTTGGCAGTTTCCATCTTGTAGGGGTACTTGCTCTGAAACCATTAATGCATGACAAGAGACCACGTACCCTGGAAACAAACACTGGGTTGGAGTAACGAAAGCAAATCTCAAATGAACTTTTCACAGATAAGTTAAAACAAGTTTAAACAAGTTGAATTTTGTTGATTTTGTTGACTGTTGTCCATTGATGTCCAGTCCAAGTAAGGTGCGAGCTACTAAACCACCATCCAAAACGTAAAACCACCAGGACCTGACTTCACAATAATTTCCAAGAAATCACCCCGATAGTTTCACTTTTGATATCCACTGATGTCCATCAAGACACCTGCAAACTTCAATCTGGATTCAGGTCACGTGGAAGCTGCAATGAACATGTTGCAGTTGTCCAATCGTGCTTTCGTTGAAGCAAACGCAACGAATACTCCGAACTATGCCCTTTGGCATGTTTTGCAAAACACATAACAGCTATTCTAGATCGAAAATTGGTTTGCAATCAGATACCATGAACTCACATCGTCAGTTTGACTGTCTTGATGCAGCTGTTAAAATCAGGGGGAAATCATGAGGTGTTTGCTTTTGTACGGGATTGATTGGCGTTGAACAATTTTTTAGATGAAGGAAGAGAAAATGTTGGCTTAAGGGAGGCCCATGAAAGCTCTGAGGCAGTTTGTTTGAGAAGCATTGGTTTTTGCTTCGGGGAGCTCGGCGATCTGGAAGAGGCGCATGACATGAGGGCAGAAAAATATCTGAGAAACGACATTTTTTGATACTACATGCACTCATGGCAAACATGTAATTCCTATTTGCACGATTTTTATATAAGTTGCTTCGTACATCTGAATCTAGTCAAATGAGTCGACCATGATTGCTCTTGTGTTAGCTCTTGGGCTATGAGTGGTCGTCATCACCTAACACGGCAATCCTCAATCTACAGGCCATGGAACACTACAGTGCAGCCAAAGCCGTTTTTGAAGCCACGCAATCTGCTGGGACACCAACTTATGCAGGATGGGTCTGGGGTGGAAAATGATATGGAATTGAGAAATTACATAAAAAGACATGGTAGGGGGAAAGAGAAACCCTGAGACACGGCGGTGAAGAAGCATTGCTTGGGTGATTCCATGGGAATACTTAGACTTTCTCTGTCTGGCTTGGTCATAGTGAAAGGTGTCTTTTAACGTTGGACTTTGGGCAGCTGGTTGTGATAGATGAATGTGCCTTGGAGGACTTCTGGCAGACATGGGGAGAATTAAACTTACCGAGAGAGAGTTGGATAATGCTATGGAGTATGAGCCTGAGCCGCGGACTTGAGTGAACAGGCTTCAGTGCAAAACATAGATTTTTCCTTTGAAGCGAGCAGAGGACAGACCGTAACATCTTTGGCATTTCTGCAGCACGCTGAGCAGCTGGGTGTTTGGAGACTGTTTAGGGTTTTGAAAGATAGAATGAGGCTATTTCAGCAATCCTTGCAGACGTTCAAAATGGCTGGCGCAGAAAAATCAAAGAACTTTGCAGACCTCCTCCATTTCATGGGTCACTTGGCGGGAGGGAAAACCACTGACTGTGGCCTGATTGAAACTGGAAGAAAATTCGTGGGATCCCAAATGGTGAAACATACTTTGAAGGTGGATTGCATGGAAATCCGAGCATTGGGAGGAACATCTTCAGCAGCAGAAGCATGGTCCCACGAGGTGATTGTTTGGATGAGCAAGGCAAGAGCGCTGAAGCCTTGAGGTGCACCCAGCAATGTTTGTGACCGATATCTTTGAGTCCAATGGGGTGGGTAGGCAATGTGGTTCTGCCAGGTTTTTCAATGAGGCCAAAGCGACCTTCAACAAGTGTCATTTGACCAAGACCACAAACTATGCAGCAACTTGATTGCAGTTGATTGAGGACATGGTGACTGTAAAGGTAAGCATGGTTTGATTTGTGTGCCTAAGCTGACTGATGATTCTGAATATCTCCATTGGCCATTGATGTCACCTTTGCATTGCGCGGACGTCTCAGCTTGAGGCCCTCTTGGCGAACATGGCTGACTGTATGGAGAATCAAGGCTGGGAAAGTCTATGAGAGATGCATTTGTCCTGTCACTTTCTGGACCCTTAGGCATGCAAGAGCAAAGCGCAGACCTACGCAAAGAGGCAGTTTCTACATTTCGCCCGTTTGACTTTCAGTGTTTGGTATCTAAATGTGTGATATACACAGACTATCACGGACTATAGATGATATTATTGGGACCGGTTTCCCGCAAGTGTTTCATCTTGAGGACATTTGCCCCCACTGATATTCATCCAAGGAGATTGTTTTTCAGAAGCTTCTGAACCACCCACTACTATTTTGAATTACCGTAGCTTTAGTATCATTGGTTCTGACCGCTGTCACTACTTCATCACTCAAGGCGACCGAGATTTACAAGGCTGCAAATGTAGCCTCAGAAGTTCTGGAGCACATGTCGCCCTTGGAAAGGCGTCGGCAACGTCGCAGACTCAGGAAATGCGTGCAGTCAATGTTTGACAATATACAATGAAAAGACATGATAAGAGAATACCATAGTATATAAATCCGTATACTGTAATACCTATTGTATATTGCCTGTGTAGATGTAGAGACGTATATTTGACATTTAAGGTGAACACATAGACTTTGATACAAATGGACTTGTACAATTCCGGTCCATTTCTACATATGTGTGGCGTGTACGAAGCTCTTCAGAGTCTAGGCATTGCGAAGACTCCGAAGACACCAATGACGGGTCGCCTCACTTTTCACATAGACACTGAGCGCACTGAGCGCGATGAGACAGCCGCGGATGTATCCGCATAAGCAAAGTGTGTGTCTGAGAGTGGGACAGAGAGCTCCTCTCCTTAGCATGCTTTTCAAGGTAGATGCTGTACTGTACCAAAGCGCAAAGGAATCGAGATATCATGAGTATCCGACAAGATAAGGAGCCATCAACCTAAAGTACTGATTCTAGTCCATGAGTCATACATAAAGACAGAGCAAATCGCAAATCCCCTGTTTACACGACACTGAATCAAGTTCTCCCTTTTCGATAGGGCGACAAGCAGTGACAAGCAGTACTTTTTGTTGCCTTAGTTTTGGTGTGTTCAATGCGCGGGCCAAGCGCTTGCCGGAATCTGGAAGATTTGTTTTTCGCTCCTAGTGCCACCTTGCCAACTTGGTGGGACAAGGAGATGTGCAGGTCAGAGTGGCCACGCTATGAGTGTTAGGGATTCTTTGTACAGAACCTCTCATAGGAAGCCTTGGAAGTGTTTGTCTACAATTTGTTCAGTGTTTCTAGAGGGCAGCAAGCGGTCAAACATCCACTTCCTGACAAGGCTATCCTATTGGTCCAGGAAACTCTAGTGCTTGAGATATTTGGTGTCGTCATTTTGTGCTACAAAGCCGACCGCATGCAAAGTTGCCAGAGATTATACCTTAGCGACTCAATGCATTAAGATTAAGGACTTTTGTTCGGATTGTAGTTTTTCTTTTTTAAAGATAGAAAATCAATGCAGATAGCACAAGCATCTCTGTGTTTTTCTATGATTGATGTGACTCCCAAAACCATCTAATCAACCATGGATGTGGCAGGCGTCCATAGCCAAGGATTTCACCTGGGCGTTTCAAGCGAGGATGCCTTGAGGCCAAGTTTGGTTCAGCTTCTGATGGTGATTTTTTAAGAGCAACCAGGTGAAAAATCCCATTGGATCTCCAGGATTCTAGCCAAATGGTAGGATCACAACCTTGGAGTGACTGGGTTTGGATTCATTAAACTACTTCGCAATCAGTTTGGAATTTCGTCCAGTATTTGGGAAGGAATTTGCAAACGAGTTGGCACAGGTGGTACCATGGAAGCGACTCATCTTTACCTTTGAGCCCAGCGGTGGCCAGTGGCATGGACCTCAGGTTTGAGACCAGCAGGTTGAGTGTGAAATGTCGGGTGCTTTGAGAAGCCAGGTTTGGATGAGGCAACTTTCACCAACTTTGCCAGGAGCTGCTCAGTTTGATACCAGATGTCCATAAGATTCCACAAGACTCAACCAAAGGAGTTGAATTGGAGGCAAATATTTGGAAGGACATGTTGCGAATGTATGCGAATGTTTGCTTTGATGGGCAGGAAAGGTCTTCCTGTTGTTATCAAGAATGGATTTGAGGGCACAAACTTTGATGCCACTGCACTCAGACATTTGTTAATTTCCATGAATTTGAGCGTCTTTCTGCATCTGTCCCTTTTGATTTTTTTGTTTCTTGTTTTGGATTTCTACGTAGCAGCGGCCTCTTTGGGAGTGATTTGTTTGTTGCCAAGGTTATCGAAGAGCCAGCCAAATGGAGCTGTGATGCCATTGCGAAGAGATTTCCCAGTGGCAGAATGAAGATGGAGTATACCGCCTCTGAAGGTGACTTCTTCCACAGAACGGGAAATTACGGCACTGTGTACTGTGTAGTTGAGATTCATTTTGGCTGGGAGGCCGTCAAGACAACCCCATTAGCTTGAAGGATGTGGAAAGTTGGTTAGACCCTTGGCCCAAGGTTGGACGGAGTTTTGCCAGTTCCCCGTGGATTTTCTTTTTGAACCTATGGTTTTGTCTCAGGTCCAAAGCGACAGAAAGCAGTGGTGCACCCGACAAGGAGGACCCGCTCAATGCTCCAAGTTAGACTTGCAAGACTTGCCCATCCAAGATATGTTTGCAACTTGCTACAGGCTCCCCAGTTTGTCTTCCCGTCTGGTCTTGACAGTACCGAAGCTTGTGGACAAAGACACACGCACGCACAAATGCATGCTGCTAGTTTTGGAATTAGAAACCATGGTTTGTTTATGTTGTTTGGTTGTCGATTTGGCAGGCTCCATTCTACTGGGGAGTTAAAGGCGGGGAGTTGGGAGCGGCTGGCAGCTTCTCTAACATTCTCTACGATCTTAATGATCTCTAAGTATCAAGAGGACCATAAGCTGGGTCGCTGTCAATACTCAACAGTCAGGGCTTGTGCTTGGCCTTTCATTGTTTGGTCTTTTGCAAGACTTTGAAGGTGCTGATGATGGTGAGAAGCTCTGGGATGGCAAGAAGGACCATTGCTCTTGTGGACCTCGACATCCGAATCATCAGGATTTGGAAAGGGTGGGACATGGCCTTGGCCGGGAGGATTTGTTGAAGCAGATGCGGAAGTTGATGCAGCCTTTGCCAAAGTTTCTGCGCCAAACACAGGTGGTAACATGTGCAGTGCAGTGCTGTGCTATGTTGATTTCATTGAATTGGCACAGCCTTACACTTTGGGATGCAGCTCCTTCAAATTGAATTCTCAATCAGAGAATCACTTTGCAAGGCAAACCAACGAGAGATTTTGGGAAGTCACGTCCATAGTGAAAGAAAAGCAGAGAAAAGATGTTCAAATTCGACAGTCAACCGTCATGAGTGGTACAGGGCTGAAGCACGTTTTTTTGTCTTCTCCTCTCCAACCCCACCATCTGCATCCTGAGACTCTGCTTCTACTGGTGTCATGAAGCACTATCCATATCTTACTGCGAGGTTCAAGTCTAGTCTTTGTTGGACAGTCTACAGCTTTGTAGACGATCTGTGAGTATTTTTCCCCTGCAATCTGCACTTCCGAGGGTAAGCCTGTTCTCCTGCTCCAGCACAAACATGTTTACCAGGATCCTGAACAGAGCAGAAAGGATTTCATCAAGCATGCTTAGGTGGTACCATGCTTTGCTATCTTTAGTGTGAACTGTACGAAACAATTTCTGTAATTCTTTGCGAACAGATAGCGGCCTGCTTTTGCCTCAGGTCCCGAGTTTTGGTTTGCCCGTTCTGGAGCAGGTGCAAAGGCGAGACTTGAAACATGACTTGCAACACACGTAGAGGAGCCTTTGTGAGGGGCAGTAGCTTGTGGCTTGGAGGAATTTCAACTCTGAAGGCCCACATGGATGGACATTGTGAAAGCACATTGACACTGCAGCTGGCTGGAAGGACGGATTCTTTTGACATGCG
The DNA here is from genome assembly GCA_000507305.1 of Breviolum minutum Mf 1.05b.01. Classification (NCBI taxonomy): domain Eukaryota; class Dinophyceae; order Suessiales; family Symbiodiniaceae; genus Breviolum; species Breviolum minutum. The sequence goes on along the minus strand of DF240635.1, from coordinate 91,583 downwards.
CAGTTCATACACATTGTCACGTACGTTTACGTATATGCGATTTAATTTTTCTCCAGGGATGTGTTTTTGTTTGCTCGCGACCTGCGCAGGAAAAAGTGGAGGCTGTCCTGGCCACCCAGCATCAACAATGGCAGCTTTGCCAAGGTGAGGGCTGTAGACGTTTGAGGCAATGAAATATGATGACATATACGCTTGATTGCAATGGACATGGTTTCCGCATAGACATGTAGATGTGCTCCAGCTCAAATTTTTGTGCTCATGTTCCGGAGTGTTCCGTAAATGGATGATTTTCTCGATGAACCGTGGCAGCTCTATATAGATGTTCTTCCCATACTTCGGCTGCAGAGCCGCAAGCAGATGTTTGGCTCGTTGGCACAGGACGGCCTTCTTGCGGATGGTGAGCCCTACAATGCCAAGGTGCAGCTACAACTTTGGGTTTGTTGTGAAGGATTGGACCGGCGGAGGGGATTGACTGTACCACAAACTCATGCATGAGGAGCCGGAAATCTGATTGTGCTGTGCTGCGTTGCCCTTTGCCCGAATCTCCAGGGTGGCTGGACGCCAACACACACAGTGACGCTGGAACCAGGCATCCTTGGAAATTGGGTTGGCAAATGTCAAGTTGTTGCTGCCAAATCTTTCGGAGGCGAGGCTCTCTTAATCCCACCAGCCTTTGTACATGAGAGCTGGGGTCCACAGCTGCGATTTCTGTTACACGCAATGAAAGACCCCTTTCGTTTGAACATGCTGACAAGAACTTTAAAAGGACTTCTAAAGTATTGCAATGTCATCCTGCAACACGGGAACACGAGATGCCCCTGAGGCAAGAATGTTGGGTGTGGACCTGAGGGGCATCTTGTTGTCTAGAGGTGCAGGTAAGCAGATCAGACAGTGTTGCTGTGTATGGCTGAGGCCTGAGGACTGTGCTCCCTCTTTGACGTGCCTGGGGACATGTTGAAATTTTGCAGTGGGTATGAAGAACAGAAGTGGCATCGGCCTCATATGTCAGGTTTCAATTTGCAGATCCTGTAGCAGCAGGCCATTACAGCCGAATGAAATATGCCGACTGTTTGGATCTCCAACTTGATTTGCAACGAAATTTCGAGATCTTTCTGAATTTTAGTGCTGCCAAATATCCAAATCTTTTGTTTCACCCTGATAGAAGATTCTTTTAGTATATTGTAATGTGTCATTTGAGAGGTTTCTTCCGGCATTTTTACCCTCGCTTGCGGCGGTTGGGTGATTTCAATGAATGCCGAGCTCTTAGCCTCTTGGGGTGGAAAGGTTCCCCTGAAGGCCACCGGAACTTTCATGTATTGAACTTGATACTTATCATCATTTCATTGCATATTCTGACATATAGTGCACAAGAAAAACTACACTTGAATATTTTGTGATGAATTGCATGTGTATCAATGGTGAGTTGATGCAACGTTCACCACCATATACCAGCATTAAAGACTTTAAAGTGTGAATTGTTTGTTTATGTATGCTAGGTCTCATGCCACATTTTTTCTTGCCATTTGTATCCCGACACACATGATGCTTATGGTATGATGCACATCATCAGCAGAGACTTTCTTCTCCAAAGTGAGGCTGGGAGCGTGTGTCGGCGTTAGCAACCTTCGACCGTAGCCAAAAGGGCTTGACGGCAAGGCATGGGGTCAAGTTTTGACAAAGCAGATCCTCGTGCCGCACAATGGACAGGCTCAAACAGTTGGCGTCGACATCGATCGTGTTGCATCAGCCTTGTATTGTTGCTATATCGTTGTTTGTCAATTTGAATGCTCAATACGAAATTGTGGCTATAAGAGTGTCGCCAGGAAACTTTCACATTTGGACAGTTCAGGAGGAGGAAACAGTGAACTTGGTCGTACCTCTCTCAGCTACTTGTTGAGGCATCAGAGGTATCAACAAAATGCAACAAATCCTTTCACTTCCTTCACTTCCAAAATCCTTGCCCGCTTACAGCCAGGTGCCATCTTGGAGGCCACAAAACGTGCCTGGTCCACTGTGTTGAAGTCCATGGACCGCAACAAGGATGGCCGCTTGACCCGGGATGATGCTCCTTGGTAGAAGTTGCAGTATTTCCACTTCTGGATCGGAAAAGTTCATGAAATGTGTATTGAGAGATAGATGAGTAGAAGGAGTTAAGGTTATATGATGATATGTTACATGTTCAGTTTCCAGGTCAAAACTGGCAAGTTGTCATGTGATCCATAATATGCTCGACATTTAGCCCAGGTTTCGAATGACTTCCAGTTGCAGGGAAGTTTGGATTTCCATGACCTCAACGAAGACAATGAAGTCACTGAGGCAGAGAAACAATAGGGAAATCTCTAAACAGAAGCCCTTGAACTTGAAATCAGTCTGGAATTATGATCCATTGGATACACATTGGGTGTATTGTGTCAGAAGCGTCTCTCAAAAACTGTGGAAGCTCATTTAAATGGATTGAGAATCGCAATGCGACCTTCCTCTTCTTGAGGCGGAATTCAACTCTGGATTTGGCAGCTGGTTGATGACAGAGGTGTAGGGCGTTGTGTCCTGCCAATGTTGCAGTATAGCTCTTGTGTACGTAGCTTCATGTTCACTAGTCATTGAAGGAGCGAGACCATGAGACAGCTCAAGTTGTGCCAGAAGAGACACAGTTGTCAAGCAAAAACAACAAAATTGAGCTTTTGATCGATCAGATTGCCACATTTTTACATAGCATTGGAACTTACTGCCTAATCCTCAGGTTGTGGTGATGCAGGAAAGGAAGCAAAAGCCGAAGACATTGAAACACTTAGAGTTGCTTGGCTTGACACTGAATGAAATACAGAAAAAGATTGCAGACACTACTCCTTTTATTTGTGTGCATCGCTGACAGGTTCTGAAAAAAATAAATAAGATAATAAATAATAGATTTATAAGAATATTTAATCATAATCATTATATATTTTATATGATTAATATAAGATATTAGATTTTATATAATATCTATTATAAAATATATAGATATGTATAAAACTATTTTAAGATTTAATAAAAAACATAAGTAGATTAAATCTATTTTATGCATTTTTTAAATAATGTATTTAATATTTGGTGTTTTTATGGTATGGAAAAAAACGGGGGTTGGATAGGATGTTATTTTATTTTTTATATTATTGTAATTTATTTATAAGTAATTTNGTTTTATAATGGGATAAGATATTATAATGTTAGAATATTATTGGTTTTGAGTAAGATTAGATTGATTGATTTGGAATGGTATTGAGGCGATTTTGAAATTTAAAATAATATTTTGAATTATAAAATATTATTTATATTATGAAATATTTTTTGTATTGCAAATATTATTTTGATATTTTTTTAAAAATATATTATAATTATTAAAAATAATAATTAATAATAATTTTTATAAAATCTTATTTAATACCAAAAATTAAAAATTTATTATTTTATTTATAATTGTTTAATATTTATATTATTACTAATATATTATTATTTCTTTTATTTTTATTATTATTATTTTTTTTTTTAATTTTTAAAATAATATTTTTTTTTACTATTTTTATTATTATTTCTATTTTTTTATTTTATTTTACTATTATTTTTGTTTTTTTTAATATTATTATTATTGCATTTATTAATAATATATTATATAATTTGGAATTTTCTAACCCTCGGGTATTCCCAGAAGGCCGCGCGCGGCCGGGGGGCCTCGCGGGGAATTTTGGGTATACAACCGCATAGCTAGATAGCTATGGAGTCCCCTAGTAAAATAGCCATGTAGCTAGCCAGCCACCAGCAATAAAGCTAGTTAACCGCAAAGCCAACCAATTATATTGCTAGCCGATCCTATGGCCAGCTAGTTTGCCAGTTAGATAGCTAGGCAGCCAAGCAATCAAGGAAGTACTTACCTAAACAGCTACCCGCACAGATATCTTAAGTAGCCAGACGTTACCGGTAGCTAACTAGCCACATGGCTAGCCAAAACACATACCTGCCCAATCAAGCAGCTAGTCAACGTCATGACTACACAGTGCTGTCCTGCACAATCGGAATGACATGGTGGGGGCCTTCAAGAGATCAGAATGGGTAGTACCTCGGACAGCCGTATTATCTCTAAAGGAGTTACCTCATGTACAGACATAACAATTCACCATGTCCTCCTTGCACAAAATAAAATCGGCTTCCTTATTGGGGAACGAGGCATTCAATTTCGATATAATATATCAGCCGCATAGGTATAGAGCCATGGAGCAGCCAATTATTGGCTAGCCAACCCAACTAGTCAATTTTTTGACCCCCATAACCAGGCAGCCACCCAGCTGCAGCTAGCTGCGTAGGCAACCACATAAGAAGCCAGCTAAGCAGCTACATAGCCAGCCAGCAACACAACCATAGAATCGTGCAGCCAGCCAGCCAGATTACATAGCCAGCTAACAACCAGCCAGATGATATAGCCAACTAACAACTAGCCACATAATTATTCTGATTAGTTACCAAACCAGCCACATATATGGTTAGCCAACTACATAACCACCTCAGCCTGCTGGCCACCTACACAACTTTGGCTGGTCGGCTGCAAGCCACAAAGGCACTAAATAGCCAACCAACCAACAACCTTGCAAGCCGACTGCATAGCCAACCAGCCACCGACTTAGGCAACCACACATCTAGATAACCAACCATCTAATAGCTAGTCAGCCCACACAAGTATTTTAGCCAGCCAGACACCTAGGCAGCAAACCGTCTTATCAGGTAGCAGCCAGCCATATCGCCGCTAGCCAGGTCAATCCTATGGCTAGCCAAGCACACACCATCCAGCTAAGCAATATAGCCAGTCCGCCGTAATATCCTAAATCTAAAATATTTTCAACTCCACTATCCTTTTGTTTTTATATACAAGATTTTTTACTTTCGTCTACCATTATTATTAATTTTAGTCATTATAAAATATTAATATTTTAATTTTTAAATTTATTATTAATTTAATTTCGCAGGTTTATCGACATATTTAGTAAAATCCAATTTAATAATAGATTATTTATATAATAATTGAATATTTATAAATTCAAATTAATCCAAACACATATAATTTAATATACCCAATAAAAAAATATATTATTTTCCTATAAATTTTAAATTTTTATTTTTATAATTTTTTAATTTATATTTTAAAAATTAATAAAAAATTAATTCTAATAAAAATCATATTTTAATTTTATATAAATCTAATATCAAAATTAATTAATTTTTAAAATATAAATAAAATAAATTAATTTATAATATAANAATATTTATATTTTAAAAATATTATATTAATTATAGAAAATATATAAATATAAATATGGGTTTTTTCCCAAATTTGCTCATTTGGTATTTTCTACTGGGGGCCCGCTTCTTATTCAATATATTTTTGATGCATGTGTTTCATCAAGACAAAATAATAAGCAGTTCTTCTTATATCTCAAAACCAATCAACGTCGCTTGCGCGGTGCGCTTTTGAGCTAGAGGTACATAGGTACATAAGGTTAAATTGTCTAAGGAAAATGAAGAAAAAGAAAGAAAAATAGCTGCTCAGAAAAGACTAGCTCAGAGAAGTGTAATGTTGAGAGTCAAAAAGGACATGTGATTGCGTACAGGCACGTGGTGGCTCTGGAAGGCCGAGCTTGCGCATGAGCTCGCGCGAAGCTTGCGCACGATTTTGCCCCTAGTTTGCCAAAATCATCTGCTCCCCTATTTCTGGCACCTGCCTAGTTAAACAATCAAAACCTTATACGAACCTTGCGCAAACCTTACGCTGCCTTGCAGTACTACTACATTTAGTTAGAGGCCCGCTACTAAAAGAAAATGTAAAACATGCCAACGGCACTCAAATAGCACGTTAATCCTTTTTTGCTTGCTATACCTTTTTGGAAAGTGCCCATATATTTATTTTCTCAATGGATTTTCCAATTATTCATATTTTTTCTCCTTATTTTTTTTATCTAAATATTTATCTAAAATATTCATACAATTTTATCTAATATTATTTATATCTAAAAATATAAAAATATTAAAAAAATATATATCTATTTTTTAATTATAAATAGAGATCTTAATAATATGATATATTTTGTATTCGCCCTTGTATCTTCTTGTGGGGCCCTGCATGTTTAATACCTCTAAATCATGCTCTCAACATCCTATCTGGCCCGAAGATGGTGATCAAAAGGACGGATTTTTTTTACAAATCCCCACAGGTGATTTTAGGTCAAAAATATTGTTAGTCCCCCTTATTCAGAATTTTCTTTTCAAGGTTTAGGTGTCAATTTTGAATGGGTGTGTTTGGTTCCCTAGCAAGTCATTCACAATCTGGATGGGTTTTGCATCTCGCATGTCGCTGAAAATGGTAGTTTTCCCTGATTAGGGCGTTCCTGGCTTAATACCTGGCTTGCTTCTTGCTGGCTAGCTGCCTACTGGCCTCAATATGAATATTCACTGCGTTCGGCAAGGGCTCACTCATGGTCCGTGCTAAAGCAAGGAAACTCCAGCTGCAACATGCAGCTTTCGTAATTAATGAATTATCTCCAATTTCATGAGTTGTTTTTAGTCCTTTCACGGTATTGTTATTATTCATCGATTTCAAATTTCAAATACTTCTGCAACCCATTCCTCCTTCAAGGGCTCCACTTCTTTCCGTCTTAGCAGGTCGAAATTTCACTTGAGAACATTACAATACTACTTGAGAAGCAACGGCAACAAGTCATCCTTTGAGGCCCCGACATTGCAGGGGCTCGAAAAAGCCAATCCTGTCAGGGATGAGAAATGCACCTCAAAGCCTCAAAATTGTTTGACAAAGATTTCCCCCAGCCTCAATGAGAACGAAATCCAAATCTTCCAGTGTATCCAGCATCTCCAAACTCTCTTCAACCTGAAGCAAGTCATGCCAAATGTTTTAAGCAGAAAAAATGTACAACACTTGGCCAACCTTTTCACAAAATTGAGAAACTGAAGACCCAGCCACTGGACGATGACATAGTGAAAAAATGCCAAATGGGAAATGGAAAAGTAAAATACACCAAAGACTGAAAACTAACTGAAACAACGCCTTGCTGACACATGAATGAAAGCATTGCTGTCGCGTGACTGTGTTGGTGATTGGTTTGCCTTTTGAATTAAAACTAGTGTTGATGAGCGCAGCCAAGCCAGTCCATTTGCCAACTGCAAGCAGCAATGCATGAACCCAAGGCTCATCTTCCTTTCCCACTGACTGGTGTCTCGCTGTGCCATCAAAGTGACTCAAACCGGGAAAACGCTGACGCACTTCTTCTCGGACCAGTGGGGCAAACTCCATGTAGACAGATCCAAACTTGTGTCCGAAAACATACTCGAGAGCCTCATCTGCAATCATTGGTGCAGCTGGCCGATACCATTGCCTGAACTTGATTCGATTCATCCTGTCTCGCATTTCCTCAGAGTCCGGAAATGCTAACAGCGAACGGTGCCCCAAAGCTCTTGGACCGAATTCCTGCCGTCCCCGCACCACTGCGATGACTGGCTTTGGTGTCTTGCTGCGGGGCTCCTTCTGCCAAGCTGGTCCACCTGCCAGCAGCTCAGCCAAATACTCGACACCACCTAAGTCAGATAACTTCCGTGCACCGCGTTTTCGTGCCTCGTCCTCGAGAATTTCTGCATCAAACAGCCGAAATCCCAGGTACTGCAATGGCTGTCGAACCGTGGGTGGATACAGCGACCAAATAGCGCCGATTGCAAGACCCGAATCGTTCGGAGCCGGTGGCACGTAAACATCCTTGGGCTTGGTACTATCAGGCATTTCGGAGGTGAAAGATGTAAGCGTCTCCCGGATTGCTTGATTTGTCACCACGTTTAGAGCACAACCACCAACCAAAACAATGCCTTCAACATTGACGGATTGCCCCTTTAAGTCCAGTAGATACTGAGCAACCCTTGGTTGGACAAACTTTGTGAACTCATCCTGTGCAGAGGCTGCAACTGCCTCTTGCTCTTGTTCGGATTTGCAGATCTGAGCAAGCACGTGGATTGGAAATTTGGAGTCTGGAACTTCCACACCCCGATGGTAGAATTGACGCAACCACTCACTCGCTTCAGCAGAAGGAGCCTTGATTCCTGAATATCCCATCAATTTTCCAGCAAAACCTTCATACTTTTCGAGTGGCCAGTTCATAAAGGTATCAGTCCAATTGCTATCAAGCATGTGTTGGTAGTCCGGATCTCCTTCAGATGGAAGCAATGCACAAAGCTTCTCTAAGGAGAGCTTACTCCCCGTCACTGCAGGTAGGAACGACCCTACACGGCTGTAGGATTTTGCAAGGTTGATCCTTTCTCGTGCAACACGATAGACCTCAAGGCCCTGTCCAACAAAAACATTCCAAGTGCCATCGTTCCCACCACCATCAAAGGAAAGAATCAAAGAGGATCGGAAAGGAGAGCTGTAATAAGCCATTAGCGCATGTGACTCGTGATGGTTCACATTTCTCCAAGTTTTGACTGAAAAAACACTTTCGATGATCTTTGGCATCTGCGTCCCGCGAAGACTCTCATACATTCCAAAGTCGACGATCAAACCTGTGTCAAACTCTGTAGGACAAGGACCAAATTCACATTCGCAACCTTTTTTCACTAGCTCGGCAGCTCGCTGCCAATCCTCGCCAAAGTAGTCGATTTTGGGGAAGAAGTATCGCCTTCCGAAGAAACGTTCCAGCTCCAAAACGCACTGTATTCGGCTTCCAATGGCAATGGCGATGTGAGCATCATGTCCCTTGTGCACGGCAATAGTTGCATGAACATCCCGTGTAAGTTCCTTGGGCCATTTCACACCGTAACCATCATCCCTTTTGAATGAGTGAGAACTCGTTGTCCGCCAGTGTCTTGCTGCACGGCTCACTTTTGAAGAGATAGCAGTGCCATTGCTGGACCTCATCAAAATTGAAGAACAGCTATACAATTTGGTATGCATCACCCAGAGCATGCAAAAAGTATGGACCTAGTTTGAGCCTTATCATCTTTTCACCCCTCTGATTTGTATATATACCTAGAATCTAGGTGAGCTAAATGCAGCCAAATGTCCACTTCCCAGGGCAATTCGTGCCAATTGCCAGACCAACTTTGCAAGACGGGAAAATGCTCGGGTCGCAAAACTCTTGCGGTTCATGAGGAACCTAGCAAACCAAACGGACGCCCAAATTTGAGTATGTGCCGGAATCAAACTTCCAACACCTGGCAAACACAAATCAAAGCCGCCCAAGTTCTTATTTGCTTCTGAAGCATTCAAACGCCAAGGTACTGCTTCAGAAGCTACGGCGACCACGACAACCTACAGTTTAAGACAACACGTGTATCGAAAGAGGTGCACAATTTCACAAGATGCAAGAAGCAGGGCAGTATTCTGCAAAAACACGATCTGTTCTACATCAACACCATTCAAGCACATCAAATAATCCTCAGATGGAGCACAGATATGGCAACACTGGCAAGCTGCCCCATGGCATGTGAAGTCATCCTTCACGTGATGAACAAAAATAGCATCTGCTTCGGCAATTAAGCTGTTCGTTGTTTAGAAGTTCAAGAAGGGGTCATCCATTGTGGCTTAATGTTACGCATTTAGCCCATGACCCTTTCTTAAGCTGGCGCCAACCCTATGCAATCAACATATGCCATTGCCTAATCTGTGTCTGCTTCGTTGCTGAAACTTTTCCAGGATATGCAAATGCTTTAAACATCCTTTGATCAGAAACTTGCCAACCGTTTGCAGTTTAAAAGCTGTGGCCATCGCATCCTCAATGACTTGCATAGCACTACAGCTCTTGACTATTTCCCGTAGTTCTGAGATGGGATTTCGGTGTAGGAGAGTGGCCTTTGATAGGTGGCAGTTCATGAACGAAGCAAAAATACAGTTGATGTATAATAATAATTTAATTCAATTTACTGTACATTTACTGAGATGACAAATTGAGTTGATGAATCAAAACAAACCGACAAACCAGTAGTCTCAGATTATGGTCACAGTTCTTACTGGAAAGTACAGGGTACATACAAGTGTAATCAAATGTAGATATAGGGTACATACAATTTTTGACAGATTGACTTGATATCTGTTCCAATTTGTTACCTTTAACAAATCCCTTTTATAATCTTAAAACAGTACATGTACACTAATTTAATCCAATTTAGACGTGCTTTTCTATTCGCGGGCTTGTTCTTGATTCAGCGTGTACTGTACTGTCGTCTGCTGCTTCTCCGGCTCCACTTGTCTCCGTCTTAGTGTGTCCAAGGTGGTGACAATTAGGACTCATGATACTGTGCACATTGCACTTCCAGCAAACGACTGTGGAAGGCTAAGTTCACGGCATGGCAGGAGCCCGAAAAAGCCAATCCTGCAAAGCATCAGTGTGCTGTGTGCTCAAGTCATTGTGAAATCTATGTCGCCCTGGCCTCAATGAGAACAAAGTCCAAGCCTTCCAAGGTATCTAGCATCTCCAAACTCTCTTCGACCTTGTTTTAAGCAGAAAAACTGTGAACACTTGGCCAACCTTTTCGAAACTAAAGATCCAGCCACTGGACGATGACATAGTGAAAAAATGCCAAATGGATCCAAATGGGAAATGGAAAAGTAAAATACACCAAAGACTGAAAACTAACTGAAACAACGCCTTGCTGACACATGAATGAAAGCATTGCTGTCGCGTGACCGTGTTGGTGATTGGTTTGCCTTTTGAATTAAAACTAGTGTTGATGAGCGCAGCCAAGCCAGTCCATTTGCCAACTGCAAGCAGCAATGCATGAACCCAAGGCTCATCTTCCTTTCCCACTGACTGGTGTCTCGCTGTGCCATCAAAGTGACTCAAACCGGGAAAACGCTGACGTACTTCTTCTCGGACCAGTGGGGCAAACTCCATGTAGACAGATCCAAACTTGTGTCCGAAAACATACTCGAGAGCCTCATCTGCAATCATTGGTGCAGCTGGCCGATACCATTGCCTGAACTTGATTCGATTCATCCTGTCTCGCATTTCCTCAGAGTCCGGAAATGCTAACAGCGAACGGTGCCCCAAAGCTCTTGGACCGAATTCCTGCCGTCCCCGCACCACTGCGATGACTGGCTTTGGTGTCTTGCTGCGGGGCTCCTTCTGCCAAGCTGGTCCACCTGCCAGCAGCTCAGCCAAATACTCGACACCACCTAAGTCAGATAACTTCCGTGCACCGCGTTTTCGTGCCTCGTCCTCGAGAATTTCTGCGTCAAACAGCCGAAATCCCAGGTACTGCAATGGCTGTCGAACGGTGGGTGGATACAGCGACCAAATAGCGCCGATTGCAAGACCCGAATCGTTCGGAGCCGGTGGCACGTAAACATCCTTGGGCTTGGTACTATCAGACATTTCGGAGGTGAAAGATGTAAGCGTCTCCCGGATTGCTTGATTTGTCACTACGTTTAGAGCACAACCACCAACCAAAACAATGCCTTCCACTTTGATGGACTTACGTTTCAGCTCGAGCAAATATCTTGCAATTTTTGGCTGGACAAACTTTGTGAACTCATCCTGTGCAGAGGCTGCAACTGCCTCTTGCTCTTGTTCGGATTTGCAGATCTGACGTAGAAGTCCCACTGGAAATTTGGAGTCTCCCATTGAAGCAGTGCGTTCATAGAATCGACGAAGCCACTCACTCGCTTCTGCAGAAGGAGGTTTGATTCCAGAATATCCCATCATCTTTCCAGCAAAGCCCATACGTCTTTCCGCCGGCCAACCAATGTTCACGTCTGTCCAATTACTTTGAAGTGCTTGGTACTCTGATGAGTTCTCTGGAGGAAAGAAGACACACAATTTCTCTAAGGTAGCTGGCAACCCCATCACAGCAGGGAGCAGTGAGCCTACCCTAAGGTAGGCAGCTCCCAGGTTGATCCTTTCTCGTGCAACACGATAGACCTCAAGGCCCTGTCCAACAAAAACATTCCAAGTGCCATCGTTCCCGCCACCATCAAAGGAAAGAATCAAAGAGGATCGGAAAGGAGAGCTGTAATAAGCCATTAGCGCATGTGACTCGTGATGGTTCACATTTCTCCAAGTTTTGACTGAAAAAACTCGTTCGATGATCTTTGGCATCTGCGTCCCCCGAAGACTCTCATACATTCCAAAGTCAACGATCAAACCCGTGTCAAACTCTGTAGGACAAGGACCAAATTCACACTCACAGTGGTCTCGGACCACTTCGGCTGCCCTTTGCCACTCCTTGCTAAAACCATCGAGTCTCGGAATAAAGTATCGCCTTCCAAATAGCCTTTCCAGCTCCAAGACGCACTGTATTTGGGATCCAATGGCAATGGCGATGTGAGCATCGTGTCCCTTATGTATTGCAATGGTTGCATGAACATCCCGTGTAAGTTCCTTGGGCCATTGCATGCCATAATCTTCCTGTCGGTGTGCTTGATATCCATGACGCCGCCATGGTCTTGCTGCACGGCTCGCTGCGGCAGAAAAAGCTGTACTGTTGCTGGACCTCAGCAAACGAGACCATAAACACCACCAGCATCCAAACAAGAGCAGACTAAAGAGGCACAAGCATGCCCCACACCCAAACCACTGCATGTGGCTGCGAAACGGGACCAAGACATCAGGAAATACATGGAAATACCAGGAGACAGGAGACAAATTGGAGAGCAAGAGAGACGGAAAGAGGGAGAAAATGTGCACAGCATCAACCCAAACAAAAGCAGCAAGGCGCATACAATAATCATTGAAAAGATGGCAGTGCCATTACTAGACCTCGGCAAATTGAAAAACATTGAAAGCCAGCTGTACAATTTGGTAATGCGTCACCCAGAGCATGCAAAAAGTATGGACCTAGTTTGAGCCTTATCATCTTTTTGCCCCTCCGATTTGTATACCTAGAATCTAGGTGAGTTAAATGCAGCCAAATGTCCACTTCCCAGGGCAATTCGTGCCAATTGCCAGACCAACTTTGCAAGACGGGAAAATGCTCGGGTCGCAAAACTCTTGCGGTTCATGAGGAACCTAGCAAACCAAACGGACGCCCAAATTTGAGTATGTGCCGGAATCAAACTTCCAACACCTGGCAAATACAAATCAAAGCCGCCCAAGTTCTTATTTGCTTCTGAAGCATTCAAACGCCAAGGTACTGCTTCAGAAGCTACGGCGACCACGACAACCTACAGTTTAAGACAACACGTGTATCGAAAGAGGCTCGCTTGGAAAGGCAGGTGCACAATTTCACAAGATGCAAGAAGCAAGGCAGATCAAGGCAGTATTCTGCAAAAACACGATCTGTTCTAGATCAACACCATTCAAGCACATCAAATATTCCTCAGATGGAGCACAGATATGGCAACACTGGCAAGCTGCCCCATGGCATGTGAAGTCATCCTTTACGTGATGAAAACATGACATCTGCTTCGGCAATTAAGCTGTTTGTCGTTTAGAAGTTGTCAGGTATGTGCAATATCTTCTTCCATTCACACTCTGCCACAACTGTGCAACTTTTTCTGGATGTCTCCCTTTACAGTATTTCTTTATTCATGATTGCATCAAGCCCAACATCCTCACTGATTTGATCAAAAAGGTCGACTCTGATTCGGGTGATAAGCAGTAACAGACGTGTCAATTGCCTATCTCTTGGTCGCTTCATCAGGAAGTCATGACTGTAGCTGCAAATAAGTTTGGAGACACTGCTCCTAAAGCTGCTGGCAGAACAGCGGAGGGAGATCTGCAACACAATCAGTCTTCAAGTGAAATCAAGTCTTGGAGCAAAACACTTGGGAACATAGACGCGTGCAAACGAAGCATGAGAAAGCATAGGTGGGTCGGGCCTAATTCCTTCCCTAGAAGGGCGATCATGTCTGTTCTCAAGACCTTGGGCCTTAAGAAGGTTCGTTATCACTTGCAGGACGCAAGGTGAGACGAATCTATGGTGTGAGGCTGTTCCTGACCCAACCTTTTGGAGGGATGACATGACAAATTAAAAAGACTTAGCGACGCCCGGTGTATTCACAAGGTCCTTGGAAGAAGCAGCGTTATTTCGAACTCACAACTCAAAAGTCAATGTCCAAATGCATCATCTATTTGCTACTGATCTTGTCGGCACCAAAGCATATCAAGAGTACTGCTTGTAACGCTGAGTGTTGTGCCCTTGAGAGCCATTGGTCCTCAGAGATGCAGGAGAAGGCCTGAGCCATGGTTTCCAGAATTCTAAGTCTGAGATGGCATGTGGAAAAACAGCAACCTAGATTGTCTCCATCTCTTGTCCTTGGTCAGATTGATCAAGGGCCTGAATTCTCCATCAATGGCAGCAGCTCCGCCTCAGCCAACTAGTCATGGTGGTTTCACCATGTTTTGCCAGTAACAGAAATTAGCAAACTCACTTGGCTTGCGCACCTTTTGGAACATCCGGCCTGGCGGATCCCAAGGATTGCTGCATGGGCACATTAACCCAGGAATTCCAGTCCCACCTCTGGTTCTGCGACTGCACCAGTGGAGGTAAACCTGGGTCGTTTGATACGGCGAGGCGTTCGGACCACAAGGCCACGAGGCGAGGACCCGATTGACCAGACCGCCAAGTTGTTCCAGCTGTTGTTGAAGCCTGTCATGGGAAATGCATTATGGCATAGGAATCACACTTGATGAAGGCTCATAAAGGTAAAGCAAGTAACTTTGCTGGTGTGGGACGTGAGCAAGTTCTTAAGTTCTTGGTATACTACTACTTTGCTACTGCATTCTGAACATCATGATACCTGACACCTCTTCTACTCACCATTCCCCTGGTGTTTACACTGGGATTGGCCTGCGTTGTACGGAGATCCGGCGTGCTCTGGGATGCCTTTGCCGCAAATGGCAACGTCATCACTGCAAGTTTCAATCCTCCTAAATGCATCCAACCCATGTGTGTAGCAAAGGTTTCAAGTTTCACTTGCAGTATGTCAATCACACTTAATCTTGATTTTCTTTGCTCAATATGCTCCATCAAGCAATAATTTTCAAACCACTTGAATCAGCAAATCATACATAAATTGCACAAAAGCAGTTCCAGCGAAACTAAAGGCCAGGACAGGCATACGGAAGTCTTTTCCCTTCCCAACCTCACAATGACAATTCCATCCATGAACCATCAAGGTGTCCTAGCACCAAAGGATTCCAAGCCTGATCATCAAAGGTATCCGCTGTGTCGCCCCCAGACCTCGGCTCCCAAAATCCCGAAGCACCCCATTTTTTTCCCATTTTTTTTCCCCTCGGTCATCCACTCAAAGCTGGATGCCACTCTTGGCATGACTACTTCCACTGACCTGCCGCTATATACCGAAACGATTTGGCCATATTCTGCACAAAGACGGAGAGTTACCATCAATAAACCACAAAGAATTTCACCAGCTTTTTTTTCCCGCGCCTTTTTTTCGGCTCAACTTTCAGCCTGACGGTGACACATCTCAAATCTTGAGTTTGAAATCTTGAGAAATGCTTCACTGGAATCTCCCAACCTCCGAACCCCAGGATCTGCTAGGAGTTTGAAGATATGGCCTTATTGTGTGTGTGTGTGTGTGTGTTGCAGCTGTGAAAATCCACAGAAACAAAGCAAGGGCTCAGCTATCATCATTTCAATTTCTGTGTTCAAGATCTTTTCAGTATTGTAGATACCAGCAATTTGCGACTTCTTGTATCTTCTTGCTGTAACATTTTTTTCTAAAAACCAACACCTGCATCTGAAAATCATAAGTCGAACACCTCTCCAAGAAAACCCAACGGAGAACAACCTTTCCAACATTTCTGCCAACAGCCAACACCAACCACCCATAGGGTTTTCTGCCAATGCCCTCACAGGGCACCGGGACCATAGGTTTTGCAAACCTCCGACGCAGGTCTGGGCACCTCGCACTGCGACGTCTACCAACCCGTCCACGTGAAACCACTGGGGTCCCAAGCGAAAGGAAGCAGCTGGGCTTCTGGAGCATGGCCAAAATCCTGCCACAATGAAAGCTGATACAATGTTCAACGCCGATTCAATGCCCACAGAAGGCGTTAAAAGAACATCTTCTAGATGGAAGAATCTGAAATGTAAAGCAAGCACCTGTCTGTCAACAAAGCTGTAGCCCAAAAACCTGAGCAAAGTTGACTCAAGTACCAGTCACACAAATCTTCAACGCTAGGGCAAGTCTGCCTGGCCATTGGCTGTGGTTGATTGCGTGCCGACAAGTAGGACCTCCAATTTCATCAGCACAAGTTCAGCATCAGAATCACAGTATCACAAAAGAATTGATTTTCGTACCAAACATTGCCGTTGTATGCATAATATATCTGGCCAGTCGGTCTCCTTTCAAACTCCTTTTGTGGGGTGCCTCTCTGGTGAGTGGCTTCTGGCACGCTTCCCATCTTCTTCATGTTTCTTCACCTGCAAGTCGAACTGCAAAATTCCTGACTCGTAGAATTTTCAGCTACGCAATGCAGCACCACGAAGAAAATGCCTTCTTCTTTCGGATCTTCTTCTTTGCTTTCTGGATCTGTTGCACAACGGATGCTACGATCTGCTATGTCACCACAGCAAGTCTTACAGATCAATCGCAGGCGGCCAAAAACTTCCAGAAGGTTTCATGCGTTGTCCACTTGCAATATCATTGTGCCTCCTCGCTTGGATTGGTATCATCATTAGCGTCATCCATCTTGACCTCATATTTGCAAGTTTCATGGATGCAGCATTCTTCACATCTCTAGACGATTACAAGCCCAGGACGAAATCGCGAGTCAAGGCCTTTTTAAAGGCATCAGAGTTGGCAGGATCCTGTCAGGTCAGATACACATCGGTTTGACAGTGATACATCCGTACATGTGATTTGTTATCTTTGGGTTACTGTACTAGGCTGGACCATGATCAATTCTTGTCCACCATAGACAATATCATAGTGATGCTGAAAACACTTGGTTTAAGCGTTTAACCGCAAACACACCTGTTTCTTGCTGGAGTCTCTGGAGGTTGGTGGACTTTGCCTGAAGGAGTTGGTCCGTCTGGGATTGGTCGCTGATATGAAACGAGATTCTAATCAAAGTATCTTTCAGTATATATAAAGAAAAAAGGGAAACACTAATTGTATTTGCGTCTAATATCAAATGTATTCAAATGTAGTTGTCCATGTCCATGATCATATTCAGCAATGCAAGCAAGGGTGTGTCACATGACAAACAAACGTCTGAAAAAAGGATGCCAATCAGATCATGGCTTCCCTGCTTGGCATCGCACCCTGCACCAGTCTTGGCTGTTGCCTTTGCAGCCTTGGCCTCCCAAACGACATCACTGGATGATCTTGAAAATCTAGGCGAAGAGTTTTGTCTTCAGGTATAAATTGAGGGTTTTTGAGGTGACCAATATCGTAAGTGGGAGTGCTGGGTATCATCCAAGCTGTGTTTATTGAGCTGTGTATAGCTGTGTCATCGGAACAAGCCTCTTTGCGGTCTTGCGGCGTTTGGCTGCGCCCCACAGATCCCTGACAAACACAAGGGATCGAACAGGTTGAACCACTCAACCCAAGCTCCATGCCTCACTGGATCCAGGAGGTGTGCGCCTCGGGGTGGCCATCACAGGACATTGAAAGTGCCAGAATCAGTTGGAGATTTTCCAAACTCAGGCAACCACCCTTTTGCTCCAGACTTGGCTGCTGCTTTTGCATTTGCTTGTTGTGGTGTCTGGCTCCGACCAATGGATCCCTGAGACCAGCAACCATAAGGTGGCGACTCGAGATGTTCATGGAACCATGATCACCGAGCTTCACATGACTCGCGGGATCATGAACCAATATGGCTACGGAACGCTATGGATATGGCCTCGCTGGAGCCAGGTGGCGTCCGCCTTAGGTCACAAATGATGGCTAAACCATGTTGTCGTGTCTCAGCAGGGAATCGTTAATTTTGTGCTCAGCCAAGCACCCTCTTGTATCTTTTGCAACTGACTTGGCTGCTGCTTTCGCCGCCCTGACCTGAAACTTGAAACTAGGAGGTATGCAAAATCGCACTGTACCAGACTGTGCCATGCCTCTTTCTTCTCTTGCCCGTCTTTGCGGCTACTTGATGCCTGAAACATGTCATGGCGCCCATGGCACGAAAGACTTTAAGCTCTGCGTCTCTACAAAAACTCTGCAATGGTTTGGAGGGAACATAGATGACCATTTCGCGCTTCACTGGCCCAAGAGTTTGGGGTTTTCCCACAACCAGACCTTCGAGTTCGATGTAGGCCCTTCTTCGTCATGTTCTTGAGGCTGCTCTGGCCTCTGTTGCCATTCAAGCCAGAAATCTTATCAACATATTTGGTCAGCAAATGCTGATCTCTTGAAGAGCGGTTTCATTTTTTGGTGCTCCAGAACTCATCCTGCTTCAATCTGAGATGTCAAGCTCTGTCTCCTCACTGTAGGAATCATCCTCCGAAGTCCTCGGATCAACACGGATCAAGGCACCTACATCACCAAAATCTCACGGAAATGGTTGAGATTTAGTAGGAAACCAACTGCCTTTGGGCCCCTATATTATTGCCTTACTTCATAGCATCTATATGCGGATATACTATAATATCATCATCGCAATCGGTATATCTCATATTTCAAAATGCTTTATTGAGTGCAATGCAGTGACCCCGCTATGGTGCATCATCGTGAACGATCATTTCCTTGTCGTAATCCTTGACTGCTCGGGTACCCTTTGAGAGCCCGACTCCAACGACATCCTCAGCCGCGATTCCCAAAAATTCATGCAATCAAATTGATCAAGAATCTGAGGGGTAGCTAAAGGGTAAAAAAACGTGAGTGTGTGGCGTCCTGCCACCCCCAACTATCTGCTCATGTCCTGGAACCACATAGGGCCATGTCATAGGCCATATCACACAAACCCTTGGGCACTGACTGCTTCTTTTTATTGGTGCTCGGAGCCTGACATACCCAATAGTTTTGATTTGAAACACAAGCTTCTCTTCCATATGACTGGATCTGTTCCTCCATATATCATCGACATCAGCCTTTCTGTCTAAGCATTGCTATCTGTAGCTCATACTAGAATGTGAAAACCCACGATTCTTGGAAATTCAGTGAATGTATGTGAATCTTCTATCTGAATGCAAATCATAGGGCATTTGAGAGACCCCATCAGTGCAGCAAACTAGTTGCTCAATTTGACATACAGGCCTGTGTTTGCTGGTTCTGGCCATCTTTCTCTCTCAGTTTCTTCACCTTCGACAAGTGCCTGCAAGCCAACAAAATGGGCTGATTTCTGGATCAATCAATTGTGCCACTCAAACAGGATATTCCACTGCCTGAGAAAGCCTTGAACATCTGGGAGTGAACCTGAACTTACCAGAAATGACTCATGACTATCAGCATCTGTACTTTCCTTGCAAATGGTTTTGTTTTCATCCCTCAATCTCCTGTGTGAAGTCGTGAGTTCCCAACTGGTTGGACCCTTTGGATTCTGCAAGCTTTGTAACGCCACTTCATCCAAGGCCTGGAGCACCGAAAAGCCCACCAACCCAACACTTGGCCCAGATCATCAGAATACAAGCAGACCCAGCAATACTTGCATGGAATACCATTCAGTACCACTGTACTCGGCTTCATTCCCTTCCACTTTATTACGAGGGATGCAAAGTTCAAATCATCCCAGGTAAATTATTTCCACTGAAGCGGAGTATCATCATCTCCAAATATAGCATTCATATGATTCATATTGTCACATGCAGTCATCAAGGAGGTGTTGAACACAACAATACTGTAACACGTTTCACTACTTCTTACCGCACCTCACGCACTGCTTGCTCCAGTTGTCCCTCCATGACCTGGCTGAGCAAAGAGCAATGGCGAAGTGGGAAGGCAACGGCGCATCCAGTCGTCCAGCCTCCTCAAAGAGCTCCGACATCTTAGTGGTTCAATTGCTGCAAAATCACTCCCAAAATGAAATGTGCCGCAAGAAAAATCCAAAGATGCTCGTCTACACTTGCAAATTTCACTTGTCTGAGACTTTTGGTCTTGACTCTTCACATGTCTTGACTATTCTAGTCATGGTTACAGTCTGAAACCACCACTCGTGATCGTGGTTAAAAAGTATCTGCATTGGGATGCCAACCGTGCCACGCAAACCAGGAGCAGGCATGCCAGTGTCGATGGGGATGCCCTCAGGTTTCATCTCTTGTGCGTGCAACACAGATCCGGGCACTGCACAAAGATCCCGGCACTGCAGTAGTCCAGCAAGTCGGAGAGCGTGAGCATGTGATGATCACGTCTATCCAAGACCTGGTCTTGTCGCCTACTGAAAAATATCTGGATTTTCTCTTACTTCTTTCACGAAGTTCCCACTTGAGACACAACTGCAGGATACTGCACACTGCTAGGGCTCGTGCTGTGAAGATTTCCTTTCCACTCATGTGCAATTGGCTAGTGTGTCGCATGAAAAAGGATGCGAGATGTAGAGAATCAACTCCAAAGTTAATAATCAGAACTGACAAATCAGACTCTACAGCCATGTAAAATCTCCTGTTCATCATAGTTCACTGTGAAGTCGAGCTGTTTCAATCCTTGGCTCCATTCTTCTCCTTAGTATCGGCTATGCGTTGATAGATCTATCCGTGGCAATGGCTTCCCATCGTCGAGGCATGGACGGCTAAAGCGCCCATCTCCATTTGGATCAAAGGTTGCCAGCGCTGCCTCCCGCCCATCACAAGCCCTCAACTTGGACTGCTCAACAATTGTAGAATTCGAATCATGCTAACTGGCTTGAAAAAAGAAGGAATATTTGGTGTCATACTTTTCTAGGTGTGTTGAGGGTGGTTTTACGGCAGCTTTACAGTAGCTATGAGATGATTTCCAGTAAAGTCAGCACACTTGCTCTTTAACTACTTGCTGCCACATCAAATCTAAAAGCAATTGGTTTTTTCATTAATCCATCAAAATTAAAATCATGATTTGACGCCGTCATGCGCCCAAAATATGATGATGCATGATGCATGATGATACCTAGAAAGCAATGGTTTCCAAGACATCCAAACTGGCAATTTTGCCTTGACTCCTTCCGTGCCCCTCCTGCATGGTTCCACAGGTCCGGCTCAGGAATCGCTTGGTCTGCAATTCGAAAAGGTCGACAAATTGAATCCATAATTTGATGTCTGGCTGAACCAGGAACCATGATGATGATGATGATGATGATGATGATGATGATGATGATGATGATGATGATGATGATGATGATGATGATGATGATGATGATGATGATGATGATGATCGAAGNNNNCGATGATGATGATGATGATGATGATGATGATGATGATGATGATGATGATGATGATGATGATGATGATGATGATGATGATGATGATGATGATGATGATGATCCCCCAAAAACAGCACCAGCAAATTGGGTACCTTAATCCTTTGGTGAGGATGAAATATGATGAAACATGGACAAACTGCAATCAAGCTGAAGGGATGGTACCTAGCCGATCTTAGATTTCCCCCAAATTTCTCCCTCAAAATCCGTTTGAGATTGGGTGATGTCGTTGTTCAGGAGACCCGGCCGACTTGGCCGCTTCCACTGCAGCTGGGGCAGGCCTGGTCATCCGGCTATCCACGTATCTGTCCTTCTTGAAACATGAAACACTTGGGAAAAGCAAAGCAAATCCATTCCAGCTGTTGTCATACCCTCAATGTCGAGAGACTTGAAGGGCAGCAGGCCATCAGTTCGAGGTCTTGTGTAGCAATCCGCACCTAATCGTCAATTGTAGCGCAGTCACCCACGCAGTCATTTCAACAGTTTCATCACCATCAGAACTTGATCACCAATCCTTAAGTTCCAAACTGCGGGGTCTGGGTTCCAGCTTGGCCTCACAGAGAGTTTTTATTATTTGTATTTTGTCAAAAGTCACATGACCAATAGAGACGATCAAATCATCTCAGGTTTCCCTCATGATGGCATTCGGCTTCATCCATTGTCCCGAGCCTTTGGTGGTGGCTTTCCAATACCGCGGCGTGTCATCCGCACGGTGGCCACCTGTGTCTTGGCCGTTTTGGGCGACTTTCCTTGGAAGACAACCGAGGCAGAGTCACTGTCACTCAGTTATGAGTTATGAGATTTACAATTTGTAATGTAGTTGTGTAGTTAAGCAAACCCCTTCTAGGCCATGTGGAATAAAGCCTCAAATTTAGTTGACAAGCTGCTAACAAGTCTTGGACTTGATGATCTGGCCCTTTCAAGAGGAAAGGCCTTGGCAATCAAAGCAAGGAGCATCTTACATACTGGAATCACCACATTTCAAAGGGCTTTTTTTCGAGGTAAAGTGAAGCATTCCACTACAGTTATGGCGACACTAAACTTGGATTGGGGCAGGTTGACCAGCCGCAAGACCCGAGGGTGGTTCCACGGCATCTTCCAAATACCATGGCCTGGGAAGAAATGTGGTTGCAGGGCGCATGAATAGTGAAGTCACATGTCTAAACATGTCTAAACCTGGACTAAATACACTTTGTAAAACTAAAATGTCTTTGGGCGCAGAAAAACAGCATACTAACATAAACACGTTTTCCCAGGCCTTTTTTTGGGGAACCCTATGCAACTTCACTTTTTGCAAATTTCGCGATACAACAGCTAACATAGACCAGAGTGACTCTAAAAAGGAACACACACCAGGAAAAACAACATGAATTCTGCAGAAAACAAAACATCAAGATTGGTACAAGTTAGCAAACACTCCTTTTTCAAACCTAGTAATTACAACTAACATATCCGAATTAGATGTTTTTTCTGAATTTTCTTTGTTTCTTTGTAGTCCTTTGCTGACCTGCTAACCTATCCCACCCAAACGCTTTTCTTTTTTCTTCCAGAGTTTGGTTATACCAATTCCCCGGGATTGTGGGGTAAAAGTACCTGGTTTACATGTAACCGGGGACATCGATGCATAAACTGTTAACATGTAAAATTTGGGGGGGGGGGTCATGTTATTTTCGCACACGTTTGTTTTACAGAGAGTATCAAGTTTACAAAGTCCTGAAATATGCTTAACATAGCTGTCTGATCCACATCATGCTTCATCATAACATATCATAACATATCATAACATATCAGTAACATATCAGTAACATATCAGTAACATATCAGTATATCATTTATTGAGATGTATGCTGCATGCATCCACCGGACTTCCCCCAAACTCCAACAACACAATGAAGATATAAGGCATCAATCATATTGGAGTTAAACAATACATTGGGATACATTGAGAAAAATTACGTATGGGTCACTTTGACTTAAAGTTTAAACTGGTCCAAAGTTTAAGAAGGAACATGTTTCCCTCCAGTGTCGACTCTTGAAACACTAGTTCTATCCAGGCACTGCCGAAGCTTCCCACGTTTGGGTGATGGAGCGCGTGCTGCACAGCCCTTTGCTACCATCTCATCTTGGCGGAAACGACACGGTTGCCCAAGGCATCACAGCTTCAACCCGCTAAGCTGGTCGCATTTCCGTTGATCCATTGTTTCTGAGGCTAAGGCAATAGTCTGCTTCGGAGCCATCAAACTTTTGGCCTTTCCAGATTCTACAGAAACTCCACACATAAAGGCCTTATCCTAACTTCACTTTTAAAGGCCTTCTGGCACCTGTAAAAACCGGGATGCTTCAAATCCCTGATAATCTCACCCTAAGAGGCCAAGCTGAAAGGATCCTGGATGGCAGCACGCGCTAGGTCAGCACCTTGGATTCCAAGTCCACATGCTACCTGAAATCCAGGGAGCTTCACAACGGTGTCCACAAGGAGTTTCTGAGTCCAAAACGACCCGTGCGATATGAGTCACTCTTTTCTGGCCTTCCAAAAGAAAAGGGTCCATGAAGAGAAGATGTGAAGCTAGGAAACCAAGGAACAGTTGAAACGTGAGAACCGGAACTGTATATATCTATCTGCTGTACTGGCTGCATCTCGACGGTCCTACTACTAACAATAGTTTTTTGTTCGTACTAGCAACCCCAAACAACCCTGTGTTGCAAATCCAGGTATGAAAGTTACTTTCATACACACTGACAAGCTACAAGTAGCTTTTCTCGCTCTTTCTCTCCTAAAACATCCTCATCAACCTTCCTTTCACCATCTGGGAGTGGTTTGCACTGCTCTGAGATGACGACTCTGACGTTGACCAATTCCAGCTAACACTACCTTTGCAAACAACATGATGAAGCTCGCAGAGCACAGAGTGAGTTAATCCAACGAATATGAACGCTGCTATCTTCGATTCAGACCAGCATTTGGTCAAACTCGCATCTGAGATTGCAACACAAGAACTCATCCACATCATAGGACCTCAGCCAGCATTTGACATAAAGGCATCCAGAGGCAAAGAAAAAGCTGGGATGGTCCAAGATGTTCCAAGCATCTGACCCATCATCTCCAGTACAATGGTTGAAAAGGCTGGTTGCTTCCTTGCGGGTCGTCCAAATGCCATCGAATCAATCATCCAAACTGAGGTCACTGAGGGCGATGCTGCCAAGCGAAGTGAAAAGGAGTCAACTTTCTCCTGCAAAACAGCGGGGTGTTTTCTAGACCAATAAAACATGTGAGCCAAGAAAAGGACATAGATGCCCGAATCATCAGAACCCAAAATATTTCGGGCAGCTTAGGATCTAACCCTCAATCATTTCCATCAACCGATGCCTGCAGCTCTGGCTTGAGTTCCATATCCAACAAAGGCCAGTAGCTTTCTGACCTGCAGCGGATTCAAAACCAAATGCTTGGCATATGAATCTTACAGAAAATGAATAGGCTTTCCCAGGAAACCAGCACGGAAATGTACGCCATCCATCATACAATAATATGCCGGTTTGCCAAGCCCAATCTGACAGGTGACAGGCGTCCAATATCTATTTTCTGTCTACGGCAGAAGGTTGAGAGGTTGAGACACCAGGTGTCTGGCTCCTTTGTATCTTGCGTTCCCTCCTCCACCAGCTCTTTTGTCTCTTCTGTGAGCTCGGGTGCAAGCTCCTCAGAGTCCTTGTGCTGCTTGGCTTGTGACTTGAAAGTCTTTCAACCGTCATGAAGCTACGAACAAACATGTCCCTAGGAGAGGCTCTTGAATCCTCCATTGAAATGTTGCTTTCCGTCTGCTGTTTGGGAAATTCCGCCTGCTTCCCGGTGACCTTGCCTCCCCAACCGGAGGCTTGGAATCTTTTTCATCTTCGGCGTCTTCAACTGGTGCATCTTCCACGGCTTCAGGCTCTTCTTCTTCCCTGCACATCTATAGCTATCATGTACAACGAGTTTGAAGGGGTGGGGGTGTCATACCTTTGTTCATGATCCTTGGAAAGAAATGGGAGGTGCGGCATATTCATCAACCACCAAGAGCCACTTCAGCTGAGTGCCTTTGTAGGCCCTCCGGCATGGGTTCTCCTTCATAGGTCTCCTGATTTGACAGGGTTGCTTGAGGCAAAGGCTGCTGAGACTTCATATCTCCAGTCTTCTTAAACATCTTCAAGTCTAAAACACATCATTCCCCCCTGTCCAGCGAGAAGGTCATTGGCAAAGTCTCAACTTCCTGGCAGGATCACCAAGTATAGGCCCATTGACATGTGCACAGCAGTAGGCTGGAGTAGCAAACCTAATTTGGAATTCACTTTGAATCCATTGAAAAGAAGTTAAAAACCCGAGGCTATTGAAAACACTTTTGGCCAGTCCTTACAACGTCCAACCCGACGCAAAAAATTGTCAACCCCCCTTGCCTCAGATTGAGGAGATATCCCTCCAGCCTCGGATCTAGTGGCATCCCTCTTAGGCTACTGGGCTGAACGACAAACATCTTGCACAATGGCGGAGGAACAGTATCACTTCATATACCTGCACTATGCACCAATGCCAATATCTATTAAGTCAACGCAAAAATGGTCAAAGCTTTAGTCCTCAATCCTGCCTTGAATTTGGTCACAACTTACCCACTTTCCATGTCTTTGGACTTGAATCACCATTGCCCCAGCATCTCTTGAACCAAGGGACCATGGCATGATCAAACAAGGCTTGGGCCACTGTTGCGACCTGGTGTCAACTTGATGCCTTGATATGATTTGATAGGACTTGACGGTGTAGCAAAAGGAATCAAAAGGATAGAACCATACATCTTAGTGGAGCCATCTACTAGGTGAGCACACGAGCACATCATATTCCCCTACGTCTTTTGTGGTGAACTTATACTTTGAAGCCTCAGCCTGGGCATTTATTTCCAGTTTTCCATCCGTCTCGGTGACCAGCCTCGGGTGCCATGCCTCCAGCCTCAACAAAAAAAACAGCACCCAATGGCAACGTGGCATCCAGTTTTCCCAATATCATAGCATAGCAGCATAGAACAATCTTGATTCACTTTATTCTTTATTCATTGTGCTCATTCTTTACTCTGTTCTTTGTATTCTGTTCTTTGTACGGTCCTTTACTCTGTTTCTTGGAACAAGCATCTCTCCCATCCGTGACAAGGGCGCTGACCATGGCATGAGATAGCAAAGCTCGTGCGACCTGAGCGAAGCAATTTGGACCTTTGGATCTGCTGAGCGAAAAAGAAAAAGCGAAGGGAACTCGCCTGGTCAGTGGGCGACAACTCTTCCTGAGAAATGGCTCAGAATACTGTGCTGTTGAATACTACTTCATTTGTATTCATTTGTGGGGAATCACTTCCGGCAGTGCTGCATGAATTTGCTGAGGAAGTTACAAGCTCTTCAGGCTCATCTTGGGCATCCCCTTGCACAGCTTCGTGAAATGCGTAGGTTTTGACATGCCATAGCCATAAGTGGATCCAAACGACAAGGAATCAAACTGGAGGCTGCCAGGATTTGAATGGCGACCAGCTCACCAGCCTTCTTGGAAGCCAGTCTGGGCCCAAACGCGCCTCGGGTCAGCACAAGCTCCATTGACTTTGGCATACTTTCGGCACTGGGATGCAGGCTGCTTGCGACCCAAACGAGGCCTCACCCAACCAACTCTCCAAATAATCTCTCACAAGTTTGGCCATTGAAATATGGCCCAAATGTACGACAGATTCTTGAAATACTCATGAGATCTTGTGCTTTCTCAACATCGGATTTCTTCAGTTTCATGAAATCACACTCGGGGCATAGATTTGAAAATCACTTGACAGCAACTATGTTTTTCGATATTTTTTGGACCAATTCCGGCAGCCCCGCAGCTCCAAGCCTGTGTGTTGCAACCTTGGGTGATTCTGGCCACAATGCTTTGGGCGATGTGAGCTGCGTGGTTTGACCTTAACAAAAAGCAGGTAAAAAGTCAAGGTCGGTTAAAGCTCCAGGTTGATGATAGTTATGATGTCAGCTTGGTTCTTTTCACAGGATGCCCAACGACGACTTGGTGGAGTCCAAGGTCGAAGTTGCTTACGAGCCCATGCGCCATGGTCCTGTGGGAAAGAAAAGTCAGTTTTTTGAGAAAAAAAAAAAACAAATCGGAACGTCCATCCATTTCAGATTATTTCAGATTTGCCTCAATTTAAGGAAACTGCCTCATTAAATCCCTTGACTTCCCCCAAATCAGATGGCGCACAGACTCAAGGCTGGCAATGAAGCCCTTGCAGGTCTCGATGATCGGTCGGACCTGAGCAAGAAACTACCTCAGATCCTTCAAGATTACTGATCACCATCTCCTCCACATCCTGATCAACCCAAAAGATTCAAAAAGGGGACCTGTCCAACTTGATCTAACTGGGCCCAAAACATCATCAGTTTCTTCCACCTCGACCTCCGGTTCATCGACATGAGCAATGACATCCTCTTCATCATCCTCTTCTTCAGCCTGTGGCCAGAGTGTCATTTCATTCTAGACTTCTGGAAACGAATCAATGCTCGAGTAACTTTTACACAAGCTTCTATTTATCAAACTTTGGCCTCAGGCTTCAAAACCAACTTGCAAGCAGCTGACCAAACCACACCTCAAACTCTTCCTCAGGTTCCTCTTGCTCCTCAAGTCGAGGGAAAAATTCCAAGCTGTCTCGGGTAAGGCTTCTCAATCTGAAAGTGTTCGCTCAGTTTGCCCATGGACTGGACCATACACTTTGAACATCTTTGGACCACAGCTGGTATCAGTTTGTATAATCCCGGCCCATCATCCGCAACTATCACAATGATGCGACATGTTGCGATCTGCAGTCTGCCTGAACCGTTCGCTCACCCATCTCTTCCACGTCATCCTCGGATGTCTGATCCTCCTGCGAACATCTCAGTGGAGCTAGCAGCTATTGTAGATTCCACTCAGCTAGCATTTCAAGCAAAAAAAAAACAGGTGTTTCTGCTGAGGTTGCGCTCTCCATCGTTCTCTCTCTCTCAGTTCATTCCCCCTCGTGACCCTTCCGCGAGCCTCCTCGTCTTCGTCAAAGGGGTCATCTTCCAAGTCATCTGAATAGTCGTTTTCCTGTCCAAAAAGATTCAAAGATTCAAAGGATGCGCGCTTTGGGACAAGAAAACAGTCTATTGTGCACCTGCTCCTCCTCCGGTGGGAATTGTGCAGCTGCCCAATCTTGATGTTCTAAATCAGCCTCAAAGACTACCCGAAATCCATTCGCAAAATGATCACATCAATGTGTATCAATGACGTCACAGTAAGCCAGTATTCCGGCCACTTGAGGAACCGGCCACAAGGCGTTGCGAAGATCGATACAGCATGTTGCAGGTAATGCGTGCTGCAAAGCGATCCTTGGTGGGGACAAGTGGCACAAGTGCCTGTGATGAATGGATGAACCATCCCTCCATCCCCCCAATCTGTCTGGACTCTTGGCTTGGGACTGAATCTCCTGCTAATCGCCCCTCGGCCATGAATGCCTGTCACATGTCACGCGTTGGAGATCACAAAACATCACAAACTATATATGGTGCAAATGGCCTCAGTTTCTCTACGTGAGGCTTCCAGAATGGCAGCGTTGTAGGCCTGCAAAGTGGAAACAAATAGGTCGAAAGTATGGACCAGCCTTTGGCTGGCTCTCCAACTATTTTCATCTATGGCTGCAGCTTCATGTTGAAAGTTGTGTTCGGAGGCCAGAAACTATCCGACCAGAACACAAAATCTTTATGTCAATTCCTTCATCTTTAGATCTTGGCGTCTTTCTTCTATTCTCATGCCCAGGTCAATGCCAGTTTGTAGCTACCAAACGGGAGCCTCACACAGGATCTATGACCATAAAAGACATGCATCCCCCCCAATCGGAGTTATCTCATCCCAGCCTTTGACAGGATGGCTGTCACTAGCGGAAACATGGCCTGGAGTCAAGGCCCCTATGAATGCCAAAAAAAAACGGTCAACGGTGAAACCATCCAAGCTCTAAACATCAAAAGCTGCCAATGCCTCATCTTTCTCTGTGAAAGGCCATCTCACTGGTTCAGGTAGTGGCGTTGGTGGTACCTGAGGATGGGCATGACAGGATGCAGTTACAGGCTAAAAACTTGTTTCCTCTCAAATTCTCTCAGGAAAGTTCCAAAGTCCGGTTGCTTCTCTTCAACTGTACAAAGAAAATTCTCAACATTCGAATCAAACACATTGTCCGAAACATCTGCAGAATCTAAATATGATTTCTCAGGCAATAGCCAAGCGTGGCAAGAGCTGGTTCATGTGTGCCTGAAAGTTTGCACAGGTCTTCGAAGCTGTGGCCAGCGGTAAACAGCTCAGCTTGAGACGATCATTTGAGTGGTGGCCATCCCTGGCGCTGTGACCACCTGCTGTGTTTCCCCCCAAGCCCATCAAAGCTGAGGGATATCTGAATGCAATATGCTTGCAAACGTCTGAGACATTTAAGCTGTGATTGGTTGACTTGGTGCTGCTCAACAGTATGGTTGCTTAGCATCCCGACTGATTCACCAAGCTGTTGGCAAAGGGCACTAAGTCTGCCCTCTAGCAAAGGAAATGGCTCCTTGGACAGGGCCAAAAAACTCACCGAAAGCGTGCCATCTGAGCCAAGACAACTCTTCAGTGAGCGATCCAACTGATTTTCCATTCCAATTGCATTGTATGACGTTCTGACTCTATGACAGAGGAGTCTGTCTTGGTCACTTGCATCAAAACATGATAAAATGACAAGCAAATCCCAACCCTCCTCACCAATGAAGCCCTTCCAAAGATGTAGCCAGCCACCGAGTCGGAAAGAGAGGTTGGCTGCGGCCTGGCACAATGAACAGCATTGCATGATTCAGACTCAACCAGACTCATGGTCCAAAATCACATTCCACCACACACAAAACCGAAGCCTCCAAACGAGGGTCGTCGTTCCGCTGATCTATCTTGATGCAAGCCTCAAAGACAGTTTTGTTGCTTCGTTGTAAAGTGACAACCACTTCGCTGCGCAAGCAAACTTAGCAAAATACGTTTAGCTCTTGAGAGTTTGATGAAAACTAGCAACTTACAAACAAAAATGCGAAAACTCACCTGTTTTTGAGAACTCTGCCAAACCCGAACACACGAACAGCGTTTAGAACGCGCTCCTCATCGCTACCATCCCACTGCCGCACAAACATCAGGCCACCAGATTTCTCATCCTAACAACTGGGTTCTTGGGATTTTCGTGCTCCCCAAGCATGGCTGGCCACAAACTGCCTAACATAAAAACGATGCAAAGTAGATGTGTTGGTTAAAGTTTAAAATCTCTGATTTCTTTGGTGCTATCAGTGATGGCTCAAAATGGGATTCCCTTTTCCCAAACAACAAATGAAACATCGTCGTTTGTTTGCCCACCTCAATTGGACCTTCCCAAATTCCCAGTCGGTAGCGGACCACTTCAGGGCTTGCCTCCTTAAACACCTGGACCCGGTAGGATCCCCCCGAGGGCTGGATGGTATAAGCCGATTTAGGGTTGATTCTGCCACGGGAAGACGGTTCAGTTTTTAACAAAAATGGCAAGCATGAAAATAGGAACATGGAATAATTTTTATCCCATCCCGGCAGGAATGGATGCCAAATCCAAGTAGAAAACTTTTTTCGGCCTGAGCTTCTAAGAGCTCTTCCATTGGACTGCTAGTCTTTGCCTAGCTGGTTGGCACATGTCACTACCAAAGAATTCAGTGAAAGTTCTATTCAGTTGGTTGCTGTGTAGATTCCTGTAGCTTGTTTCCATTTTGGACTTTGGATTTTAGAGATATTTCAAAATGTTTTCATGTGTTCATGTTCTTTCCAGTCTCCCTTCTGACCCTTTCCAGCAATCTAAACAGGTCTTGGGAACATTCGTTCGCAAGAACTCCAAGACGTCTTTGAAGAAGCCAAGCATTGGATGCTCTCGACGGTACTGACATCAAGCACGGCAAGCTTTAGGCAAATTCCAGTTCAACTCTTTGATCCTTTTTGCATGCGATATCAACTGTGACAATCTGAAACTACTCCCCATCCTCCTTTGACCCCGCATGGTAGAAGTCATATCGTCCATGATGTCGCCGTTGCACCTGCAAGGATGCCACTGCATTTTGTGGGGGGAAATGCATTACCCGAAGCCACCCCAGTGAGTTCGTGAGTTTGTGAGTCCATTTTCCAAGTGTAGAGCATTCAACCTTAAAATGCACGATTCGTCAGGTGAGAGTGACGCCACTTGGATATCCTTAGCATCTTCAAACGGTTTCCTGACCTCCCATGGCAAAGGCAGATCTTCAAAGAACAAGGGCTTCAAGATCTGGTAGGCCGCCATGTCTGCCTGGTTGGGCGGCCCAAAACGAACACGCCACCCAACGACAAGCGATGAAGCGCGAAAAAAAAGGTGGTATCTCAGGCGTTTGCAGTCTCCTGCAGTTGCATACCCATCATCCTGAAGAAAGAGAATTGAAGACAATCTAGGTGCGCAAGTGTCGCTGAAAAGTAGCTGAATATGGCTAGAAATTGACTCAACAGATTCCATGAGCCATAGTGCCAACGTTGCTCCAAGCTCCCAGCACTGCCAAGGCATCTGGAACCACAGCTTTCCTCCTACACAGAAAGGTATCTTAGATCAAAGAATTGCATCGCATTCAGTTTGACTTGTAGATTCTCAGGCCGTGACACACCCTCTGAATTCTCACTCATCAAAGGCCTACTTCGGTCAACAAAGAATCCACATTTCATGCGACTTGAGGCAAATTCCTGCAACCTGATCAACCTGCTACAAGGAAAAAGTAGAGTCACACTGGGCTCCCAACAACTGTGGACGCTTCAAAGTAGTAGCCCCTACCACCGGCCTCTCAACAGCCAGGCGGTCGGACATGGTCCTTGAAGGTGACTCCGGCATTGGGGAAGCCAAGAAACCTCGATCGGCGTGCTTCTGGTTGAATGACTTTTGAAGAATTTCTTCAGCTTGCCATGTTTTGCAAACTTTTGCAAAGCTAGCAACTGTGAACTCACCCTCCACAACGACTGAGGCAAATGCTCAAACCCTGCACTACGCTCTGCAGGAGCCATGCAAATTTTGGGACCACATGGTGTGATTCCTGTAGCTGTGTGAATAGTGATCTGAAACTGTCATGTTTCTACGAGGAACTCTGCTTTTATCTGAGATGTGGTTGCTCTTCATGTTGTTTTCTTAAAGAGATACATAGGTAATGATAGATGTAACACGATATAAGGATTTCACTTGAGTCATGGATTCATCAAGAAGCAGTAGCTGACAGACTGAACCACTCCATTGGACCTGGATGGGGCCAAAAACAGTTGGGTGTTGCACGATTCGCCTCTGATTGTAAATGACTTGCGGTATTCCTACAGCGGAACGACATCGAAAGTCGTAACTTCCTCTGAAACGGTCCTTTTTTTCGGCGTGTCCCACTTCACGGGCATCTCCCTTTCGGGTTCCCGTGACCTTGCAACGCGGAATCCTGCAAAAGAAACTTGTCGTTTTGTTATTTCATGCCTTATGTTCTTTGTTGATATATCGTTCCTGCTGCTATGATGTCCAGTTCTTTGCCTTTATCACTGATGACAAGTCGGCTGGCTGTGACTTGTGGAACGCTTGGTGAGATCCTTCCGAACGAAAGGTGGGTGAAACGGCCACATCTCTGCAACCAGAAGGTAATGCAGAAGCGCAGCCATCGAACAGTTCGATTTGAAGCCTTAGGAGTCAGCATGATTGGAGCAAAGAAAATCGAAAATATATAATGTGATACCATGTGATCCTGATATCAAATGATTGATGTCAGAGAAACTATGGCTGTCTGGACTTAGATCACCCCTTCATTTATTTTCTGCATTGCATCCTCTGTTTTGTTCACATGTTTTACAATATGATACTAACAAATTACCAAAACCATACTGCCGATCAGGCAACTCGCACTTCATAGCCACTTTCCTTCCTGTTTCGAAGTTGAGCTGATCATTTCACCTCGCTCCAACTGGTGGCCCAAACGGGCCGAAGTCTTGGGAAAAAAAACGTGCAAAACTCAGCTCCAGGGATGTGGCCAAAATGCATTAGCGCGTGGTTGTGCCAAACTGGGCAAAGAAGTCATCCGAAAACTTGTTGGTGTAGAGCTCGTTGATGGCCTGGGCCAGGCCGTGACATTCTGGCAGGAATCACACCAAGTCTGTAGGATTCAAAAAAGGGCTGCTCCTCTTCTGGGTTTGCTCTCAGAGCCTCCTTGATCCACATCCATTCATCTCATGTTCTACTACACCAAGCTGCTAGTCTTCCGCTTTCTCCATCTACTGTTCCCCTTTTCCAGTTTCGTGCAGGCTTAGCAAGATCGCTTTCATCTTTCTCATCATCTCTTTTGTTTCTGCGGTGTCTCTTTCCCCTCTTCCTGCTTCCCCGTCTTCTTTTTATCATCATGATTCTTCTTATTATCATTCTTACTTGATTTAATCATTTTTTGTCGCTTTCCTATTGTGTCTGCACCTGACTCTGCCTAAACCTGGTCAGAGGTCTCTTTGGGCCTCTCCTCCTTGCTATGTCGCTTTGCAAACGCACAAACACAAAGTGCGAAAGTCCACTTGCCTTGGTCTGTTCGATCTTCTGTGCCTTCAGCTGCAAATTCTCCTTCGAAATTCAACTTTGGCCACATGTCACCACAACAAGCCTTTGCAGTTCATTTCATATCTTTTCGCGCAAAACAAAATTGGTGTCCTTTGCCACTGCCTCCGCCATTGCACGGCGACTACGAGATTTCTCTCGCTCTTGGAGAATCAGCTGCCTGGAAATGCTGCTGCCATTTTTCTTGGTGACATTTGCAGATCCAAGAGTCCATCGACTCGACTGGTTCCACCCGATTCGTCCAGTCAATATGGCATCTCTGCCTCCTTGCAGCCTCTTGCAAGGTCTGAAAGCGGAAGTCCTCAACCTGATGCGGAGCACGGTGTGAACACTCGGGATTCCCCAAAAACTCAGAGATCAACCATCAACAAAAAAAGGTAAAAGTTGTAATTATCCAAAAAATGATATTATATTATACTCCATACCTGTATTTCAAACATCATGCAGGAATGGCAGCTGGGCAAAGTCTGACCACCTCTTGTCAAGTCCAACCAAAAGACCCGGAGGTACCCGTGGCACCTGGTCCTGGTATTTCCTCATACTCTGCTGCTCAGCTTGCTCTTCCAAGATGCGGCGTCCCTTCCGCAAGCATTCTCATGACAGGAAGTCGGACTTGCTTTCCACTGAAAGATGCGCACACGAGGTGGCGTTTCTATGTATAGGAGATGGGCCAAAAGGCATTCTTTATAGCAAAGAACCATGCCTCCAATCTCTCATTTCTTGAGGATCCTGATGAGGAACAAACATCAGGATTCAATGCATTTCGCGAATGTCCAGAGCACAGAAAAGGCAGACAACAGGCATCAAAACAGAGCAATTCCAAACCTCCACTTTGCATAATTCCAGTGTATTCCAGGATCAGTCTTCAGGTGTGATAATTGCTAAAGTCATCTACAAGTCCCGCCAAGAAAAATCACAACATCACAACCAGCCTTTAAATTCCGCTCTTCGAACACGGCCGTTGGGATTCAAGCTGTCCGTGTGCTCATTGAGGAAGGGATCATTGCACTTGGCATTTGGCATCGATGGATGGCCGGGGACGGGTGCTAGAAATTGGTAACCTTTTCCACGGATATGCATCGCTACCTCACTCCTAATGTTCAGGTAAAGAGTGGTAAAGAAATCTATTTACAGGGAAAGTAAAATCAATATATGTACCCCTCAGTCTGTTTTCTATTCAGACAAAGTGGCATGATGATAGAGCTCTGCAGCATCCAACAATGCTTCTTGCTCTGTCAGGTCCTCACACAAATCAAAGTCGCACAACTGAACTGAAAAACAACATATCGAAGTAATTTGAAGGTCATTGATGGAAGAATATGGAAGCCATGAAACAACAAAAAACTGCTTCAAGACTCTTGCAACTTCCAAAGCTTTGAAATGACTTTGGACACACTTTTCCACCACCCTCACAATCTGTCATGCTGTTGCTTCGCATGTTCAGCAGCACGTTCCAAGTTGACTGCCTCAATCGAGAGCTTCGTTGCTGAGAACTATCTCCATCACCATATGTCTCCATCGTGCCTGCTGCGACTGTTGCAACTCCTTGCGCAGGCTTTGTTCGTTGACCTGCAACGAATCCATCATTGAAAGAAACACCTCACAAAGCCTTGGATTCTTTTAAGGAATGCACCCCAAAAAAAAACGCCCTGAAAATTTGGGAAAATGCAATCCAATCCATACCTGACATCCATGGCTTGCTTCGATTCTGTTGGGCTTTAGGGCTTCATCTCAAGGTTTCCAAATTACTAACTTCAAGGTCCCCAGCTTCAAACCGGAGAAGAGTTCAAGTTCATATCCTTCCAATGTTACAAATACACAAAAAGGGACACAAGTCGATGAGTCACCATGCGATTTTTAGCGTAGATAAGGCAGGCTGAATCATAGGATACTTCTCATAGTTGACCAAATTCTTCATCAATTGCACCAATGCACCCATTTCCTGTTTGCGTGATGTTATTTTGGGATATTTCGGGACTCTCTAGTTTCTACCCTCTTGGATTTCCAGTCCGATTTATGCGAAACACCAAACCCAACTCCAACAACGGAAGGTTGTAGGTTTGCCTCCATTTCATCACGGAGCGCCTTAATAAGCCAATGGTATGCCAGGATTTGCCAATAAATCTGTGTTGCCAGATTCACTGAGACTTGTCCTACTTGTTTTTTTGTTTGAATTCCAAGCTGTTTCCAGCCTGACAAGCTATAGCAGCTAGAATCTCAGGGGGCGGCAATCATCTCGGCGGTCTCCTGATTGTACTTCTGGTCGCCATTCTCTTCGATCAGCATTTCCTTGCAGCAAACGAACAAGCGAACCCCCCCCCACATACACCCATTTCCTCTCTGAGCATAAACATTGAATCACCAACTCCATACAATGATCATACTTTGCCGCCACCTCTGTCCCATTGCCCCTGCATTCAGCCACACTCGAATTCTGGGCTGCAGGCTTTCTCGAACTTCTGCTGCTCAATGAACATCACCTGGGGGAAGATTTGTCCCAACCAAAACAACAACAGGATTTCAGGTTCCCACGCCAAAGCTGTCCTTCCAACACCTGGGGCTACTGCCTGTTGCTTTTGCTGTTGGCGTTTACGCTCCGCCTTCATCAGGTCCTGCATCGCAATGTAAAAATGGATATCAAAATGAAAGCCAGTCTTTGAATTTCCACCGATCCCAGTCCTCACCACCAAATTTCAACATACTGGAAGCACCTTAGGATTGAAGTGAAGTGTTCAGATTGATTCCAAGTACTTTTGAATCTTAGCGGTCTTAGCCCTTGGCCGCACCGCGGATCATCATCGCCCCGGCGCATTGGCTCTGCCTCCCGGCACAGGATGTTCCGCGATCCATTCATCCAACCCAGCGTTCCCCCCACAAACCTTTTGGAGCCGGTGTGGGTCGTTGAGATCATAGGTGTCGCTCTGCTCCTTGCTGAGATTCTGGCCACTGAACCTGTACAGATGCTGTAGCTGATCCCTTCCATGTTTGCAATGTGCAGCAACTTAAGGAAAGAACTCTCTGCATCCTTTTTCCAACTCGAAGATCATCTGCTTCTTGCTGGCCTTGATGCACACACATCATTGGATATAATTATTGGAGTTGTTGCAAGTCACTAGATAAAGGACCAGTAAAAGCAGGGGGAACTTTATTTGCGTGCTTGAAATGAAGTCGTAAGAGGACAATCCAAGTGGGCGAGGGAGTCGAAATATGCTGTTTCCCCACCTCATTCAATTTGAGCTGTTTGTCCAGCGCCAACATCGCCCGGTCTTCGGCCACACTGGCCATCAAGAACAGGAAATTTGTGAAACAAACGGCAAAGAAAATAAACTCATGTCCTCTTTCCGCAAAGAATGCCCTATTCTCTTAGACCTTCCCACCTTCTCCAATCTATCAATCCCTTTGTTTCAATCTGAGACCACAAAATCAACGAGGACGGCTGCTGTTGATCAACAAATGGCCAGGCAAACTCTTGCCGCTTCTGCTCTTCTTTCTGTCGTTGGCGCTCGGCGAGTTGTGCATCTAAGGTCTGACAGGGCGAAAAAGAGGTCTCAGTGGAAAGAAAAATTGAAGCTCCCCAAAAAAGGAAGGAATTCCTGTCAGCAATGAGACCGAAATACGATCGAATTTCAAAAATTCATGCTCTTCAACGATGATAGGCCCAAAAAATGAATTGTAGGTTCATTTATTTCACTTTTTTTGACCTTTCTTGCACTTTACAGGGTGTTTTCCCTAGTTCCCAAGTTTCTTATTCTAAAGTGGAGTTGATGCTGCAGATGTTCGTGACATTCCATTCAAATGTAGACCATCTAGCCAGGCCTGTTGATCAATTCCAATGAGACGTCGCTTTGCATTGAAGATGCGTTGGCGTCGTTCAAGTTCCAACTGGCGCACCAAACAAACTCTGGGGACACGAAACTCCCTGGAAGGTCTGTTTGCAATCTCTCAACAGGAAACATGCAAGCTTTCTGAATCTAGTTTGAAACATATCAAAAAATTCATTGAGGTTTTGGCTTTGAGCAAAGTAGCTAGCTCCAAATTCTTGGTTCCAACACCCACAACACTCCAAACCCAGTGGCGCCTGGCGCCGACGCGCTACTTCGCGGGCCAGGCGCTCCTCAAGCCAAAGTCATGGGGAACCACGGCTATCTTCAACCATTCATGGCAGCAGTGTTGCTGTGCCAAGTGAAGATCTCATAAACCTCAAGCTATCAGCCCAAAAATAATGCAAATTGAAATACCCTCCTCAATTTTAAGGATGCCGTGTGGCTTCGGCTGTTGCTCAGACACTTCGTATGATCAATTCAACACTGTGTGTAGACCCTGAACAGCAAACCCGCCTCAGGAGATAATCTTGCCCGAACAGTGGCATCCAGCACATGGCTGTCAAGACCTCCATGGTGGCTTGACATTTTTAGGGGGAGGTTATCTCCTCAATGTAAAATACATATATCCTTTGAAATCTTATCCAACCAACAGCAGGTTCTGCTAGTATAAAATTCCAAAAGGAATTTAGGTTGTTCATGTTTCCGATGGCATCAATGCCCAAGAATCATGTGAAGCCTCCTACGCCTTCCGGGACCATTGTCGCGGTAAGACCTGAGGAAGAACAAGGCTGCCACATTCATGTTTTGATTCGCAAGGAATCGGATCTGGGTTGCAAACCACCACCTCCATGCACCTTTAACAATCCGAAAGCTGGAGAGACTGCTAAACATGGCTGGCATATAAATCTGAATACACTCTGGTGCGCCTTCAGTTGAACTGTCTGCTCAGGTTGTTCCTCCACCTCCTGAATAAGTCTATCTACGTACAACCATTTGCCACTCCACTCCCACTCAAGCGGCAACAGCTGCTGAACATACGACTCTTGCATGAAAGAATTAATTTTGGATGCAAAGCCCCATGGCCAATTCATAGCTGCATGGGGCCTATGCCTGCTGAAACTACCATATAGGCCACATGTTGACATTCAAAGGCATTTCTTCTCCTGCGTCACCTCCATATCTGCCTGCAACAACACAGCTTCAGGAAGCCATTAAGGAAACCCACAGCATTTGACCCAGTTCCCCCATGTTGCCTGTGCCATGGCTGGCCAATCCGCGGACGGGCAACGTGACTCAACCAAAGATCGCAATGGAAGATTTCAACTGTTCAGGTGCAATAGAAAACCGGTAAACCGGTCCGAAGTCCCTACTGTAGTTCCCTCTTTGCAATGGCAATGGCAATGCCTCCCCATGGTTTCGGGGAAGGTGTTTTTGCCAGCTCAGAGATTATGAAAGAAACAAGACATTACATACTTCTTGATGGTCTTGGTGAAATTGGCAAGATTATCAGCAACCATGAACCCCCCCATGTCCGATGAATGACAAGTCGAATCTTTTTTGTGATCTTGTTGTGCAACAGCGACATTGCCCACATGCACTCTCCCATGCTGCCGCCTTTAGCGAAACACAATTTCTCACTTATTGAACACCCCCATGACCAGGACATCACAGCATCTGGAAGATTGCGGTGTCGTTCAATGGCTAAAACCACTGGTAGGATTTCCTATCCAGTGCTAGATTCAGATATCCAAACCGATACCCCTGGAATTGCTGGTCTGGAACCAGGCATCGAATTTCGCCACAAATCATGTCCATTAAGCACAAAAACACCAACAGTCAAGGTCCCAAAAGGCCCCCCGAAGGTCGCCATCGTTACGTCACAGAATCTGAACCATGCTCCCGTTGGCACATGACTGCTCCCTGAAACTCAGCTCTCTGACCTCAGGTCAAAAGTCATACCCTCATTCCATACTGGTATCTGGTACATTTGACTCACTCACTCATTTATGATAAATGTATATCATTAATTTAAATGTGTCAATTGTGTGCCCCAGATCATGCAACTCACTGAAAAATATCTGATGTTTTCGACACCTGACTCTTTCACGGGTGTAGTTGTTTGGAACGAAGTTGTTTCTATCTTTTTTGCGATCCAAAGCACCAGTGCACCTCAATGGCTTGGACTCTACCAGCATGTCTCCCTTGTCCTGAGGCAGAAGCGCCATTGGTAACAACTGCCAGAGCTCGAACAAGATCCTGTGCAACGACAGAGTCCTCTGGGGAGCTGAAAGCTGAAGTGACCCACTTTGCCGGTGCCTCTCGTCAGACCATCCCGCTGTACGGGGAAACATCAATTGAAATGTTTGAGAAAAGCGTTTCATCTACCTAAAAAAGTGTAATGTGTTATACGTTCTTCAATTATGTTCATAGCACCGTTCGAAAGCCACCTGGATATCAGCATCTACATACCTCATCATGAGCTCTAGACTCAATGGGCACCTGCACTAGGGAGCTCGGAGGTCTGAGATCTCTCAATTCCTATGAAGCCAAATTGGTTGCACATGCCAAATGCAACTGAGTCATCTCCCTTTTCCAGCAAGTTTTCGGAGTTTCACAGTCCTGGAAAACCTCATCAGAAGGACTGGGACCTCGAAATGACAATCCTTTTCGAACATAAGGATTGCCAATGCAGTTCCGGGTTTCAAACTGACCAATCAAACACCAAGAATTTCTCATCAATGTGGGTGACACCTCTTGGAAGCACAGATTTACAGTACCAACAATTACCAACACTGACGAGCTGCGGAATACTTCGCTCTCGGCACTGCTCGGCACAGTTGGCGTGGTGTGAATGCTATTATTCGAAACTGAAACCAAAGAGCTCCAATTCCTTACAAAAGCAAAGGTGCAAAGGTTGTGAAGTTCATTTTATATTTTCTTTTGCAGAAAGACCAGACTGCTTCAAAAATATACCCAAGACAGAAAATATGTCCAAACCTGGATTCTGCTCATATTGACACTCCAGTTCGGTGCCACCCACGCTGTCAGCACCCATGGTACTATCAGGGGACGAAGCCAATTCCAATTTCCATGTCCCGCAATCTTTGGTCCGTCTGGATGAAATGTCAAAGACAGAACAGCCGAAGCCATGAAGTTGCAACGCTTCTGTACCTTCGACAGAAATCTGACTCGCCTTCTCCAATGGCAGATCTTCACAAAGTTTTCTTTCCAGGTCATCAAGCACCTTCAACAAGTACTTGTGGGCTTGGAGAGGATCATTGCTGGTGAACCAGCCCCTTTGTTTATGGTACCATTCTTGAAGCCCGCAAGCTTTGGGATTCTCATATTCTCCGCGCAGTTGCTGAGATTCAAATCCCAAATCCCTTCGGAGACGTGAAATCTGCGTCAGGGCACCATGTCTCGAAGTCGAAGTCCTTGGTAATGTCAAAGGCGCAGGGAGAATCAATGGC
Organism: Breviolum minutum Mf 1.05b.01; assembly: GCA_000507305.1. Lineage (NCBI taxonomy): Eukaryota > Dinophyceae > Suessiales > Symbiodiniaceae > Breviolum > Breviolum minutum. Next base: position 50,322 of record DF240635.1, on the reverse strand, counting down.
AACGAAGGGACAATGTGAAGGCATGTTGAGATATATTATGTTTGACCAAGCTATTTCTGGAAATTTCTGGAATATGCATCATGCCCTCCATGTCTGCGGAATCATGTCTCCGATTTTTCACTGTAGGGAATTCCTGATAGGGTCTCATTTAAAACTGATTCAAGGCACTGGTTCGATGTTACGATAATGGTGGCCAATCTCAGAAAATGCCCGAGCATCGGATGTACCGTCCTTGCGTTCGATGCAGCCGTGGAAAGTCCCAAGTCACATTGCTGGGGGTTGAGCTACCCAAGTGAAACATGTGTTGGGAATGCAAACACAAACTATCTAACTATCTTTTCAGAGCAATGATTGAAGTCTCGAAGCAACAGCTTTAAGAACCATTAAAAAACTGTGTCATCCAAGTCTAGTGGGTCTAGCGTGACATCGCATCCATCCCATGCACAAGAAAAGACAAGGCTAAGGCTCCGTGGTGGCAGGCAGCTGAATTCATCAATATAAAGCTCCTTGGTGGACATGGGGCTCAATAGTCGCTGAGGGGTTTTGCAGACTTGTCTCACTTTTTCCTGAGACAAGATTTTTGGGAAACATGCCTGCTACTCTATGTTGAGTCATCCAAAACAAGTTTGGCTGCTGACTCTGTATCTTGTGGTCGGACTTGGAGCCCCTGTAAAACCAAAGATATTCCCGCTTTCCATCTACACATTGCGTCAAGGCATGGAGGCCACAATTCCTTTCAATGCGGCCAAGGCACCCTGCCAGCATTGCTCATGAGACACCAGCCGCCAGGCACCGGACATCGTTCGGCCTGCGCCACCAACCACAGCAGCAAGTCTGACACCGAGCTTCCTAGCCTCGGGAACCAAAAATGAAGGTGAAGTCAAAAGTTCAAACAAAGCAGGCAAGTTCATAGAACGAACAAATTCTTCTTAACACCCAAGCTGTTTTTTGTGGTGAAGTGGTCGCACTGGGATTTCTATCGATTTCTTATGGAATCTGCTATAAGATATACTGTTATACTAAGGCGCAAGGCCAAAATTTCGATATGTCCAAAAATGGAGCACTCCTTCCTTTCCGCAACTTTCGTCTGGGAAACTGGTCCAACAGGTCTCGGTGAATGGATTGAGGTTCATCTGGCAAGGGCGTCTTCAAAGCTTGGCATCTGAGCTGTGCAAATCCTTGAAGGCAATTCAGTGTGAAAGTGTTGGGTAAAAGCCATGGGTGGAGATGTTAAGCTTGGAAGGTTGCTCGATTTTTTCTCATAGAAACATGATATAGAATTATATACAAATTACAATATACAGTAATCGAATTGCACTCATCAAGCAGGGCCAAACAATGTCATCATCATCATCCCCAAAAAAAATCTACAAAGCAGTGGTTCTCCAAGTTTCGGAAGTGCCGGGCCGCCAAAAAACGGAGCTTTGCTTGCTCTTCCGTGCTAAGATCCACAGAAGGCACATGCACCATGGCAAACCAAGGCAAAATCACACGTTTTGTGTCCGTTGTTTCTCTTGGTGCAGAAAAGAATCAAGTGCCAATTTTACAGGCTTCCAGAACCTTCTCTTGCGTGTCAAGCATTTTTTTTTCATGGGCTTCTCAGCTTGCGAGCCATCCAAATCGCAACAACCAAAACATCCACCCATCAGTTTCCAATTTCACAGCGACCTGGAGTGATAACGGAAGGACATGCGCGGGAAACATCCAAGGATGATCACAGCAGATTTCATGCTCCCCTTTTTGCCTGCCGTCATGGCAGGACTTACTGTCTTGCTCGAGCGGATCACTGGCATTCACCGGCAAGCAAAATGACGACAGAAATCCTTCACCACCAACAATGAACCCTGAACCATTCCCTCTTTAAGCTCATGAATTCCACTCGGCTTCTTACCATCTTGAAGGGAGGAAAGGATTTCTTTCAACAGTTTAAGATTCAATCTTCAACCTCCAATGACTTCAGTCTAGTATTCGCCGAAGTGGTTGGGATTGACAGCTAGTGCCCTCCCTGGCACTGACCATGTATGTACAGGTGTTGCCTCAGAAAAGGTGGCCGCATTCACTTAAGACTCCAATGCCGCAAGTTGACTTCCCTACAGGCATGCAACACTGACACTCCACTAGAGTGCAGGGAGTGCAGGGAGAGAGATTACTGACTCGCAAAGTTACAACGTTTTCAACTATGTATATATATATATATCTTGATATGAACTTTTCAACCGCAACAAACTTTCCACCAAGCTTTACCAGAGTGCTGACGCATATGGCAAGTCGTTGTTGAAGGCATGAGCCACACCTGCCAATGCAACACTGGCTGCTCCAAGTATCTTTCCTCAGGCGTCAAGGGACCATGTTCAATGGCAGCAATTCGATTTTACTCACCTGTGTCTGTCTTGCTCATCATGGTTCTCCATTCTCAAGCAAAACTTGGAAGTGGCATCATTATCTGTTCATGTTCAATGTCATGAAAAGCCTCAATCTGATTGCTCGTCTCTTGGCTTGAAAACACCCAATCACTGACTTCAGCTTGCTACCCTCATGGCTGTGGCATCCCAGAACTGCTGCACCTGAAACTCTTGTCTGGCATCTCATCATTCAGGATGATCACTTGGAGTTTGAAAGGCATCTTATCTTTTCAGAGTCGTAGAGAATAAAACTGCTGAAAAAAAGGATTCTCTTAGCTCAGAGTGAACAAACATTGACCTGTGGTATGACCGGAAATCAAATTCAATGGTTTCTTCCCAGAAATGACCACCTCAATTTGTGCCACAGTATATCTGCCATATCTCAGGACCCAGCCAAGCGGGTCCCCTCCAGTCGACGGAGCTGCGACCGCCAGGGCCTTAGCGAGTGTTTGCCATGATGAAACAGCACGGTCCTGTGCTTGATTCTGACTCCATCTACTTGCAAGCTTCATCAAGCGCAAGTCATGCTTCTGGATTGCTCTGCTACAAAAACACAAGATGAAACCAACATCGAAGAGAGCTGAGGCAAACACGCATCTCGCACAGGTGCAAAAATGTGTACCTATCGACATCTTTCCATTCAAAGCAGACACGCTTCTCAAGAACGAACATGCGACACAACGTCAGTGACTGTGAATCAACATACGAAATTACCGGTTTGCCAAGGGCACCGCAATTCTTCCAAATTGAAAGGAACCTTCAAAGGTGCTTACTATGGTTGTTTCACCTCTAAGAATCCTAAACTTACGATGCATTGAGAGCAAATTTTAAGCTTTCCGTTGAACAACACAGAGAATCGTCAATGGCGAAATATCTTTTGAATACCACGTAATGAATGAGGCCAAATGGAAGTTCTGCAAGAAACAACCATCCTTCAAGTTTGTCTCAAAAAATTTCTCCCAAATTTTCTCCCAAAAGCGGAGACCTTCTGGAAGCTGGACACGATCCGGTCAAGCTGCTTCCCAAAGACATCCTCCAGGTACCTGCACGGATTATTTTCCGAAAAAGGTAGTACATACTAACAAATAACAGCAAAATTCACTTTTATAGAGAAAGCCCACAACGGCAAACTAAGTTCTTTGAGTCATCAATATGGCTCCTATTTCAAACAATGAGATTGCTAACAACACTGCATAGTTGAAAAAATATCTTCCCAAACATCTTCTTCGTTTGATGAATTTTGGTGTGCAAAAGAAACAGGTATCAGGTACCAAAAGAATCCAAAAGATCTCGATTGGGTTAGCTCCCTTTGTTCTTGTTTCCACATCTTTCCACACCGCGGGCACGCATCGGAAAACGGAGGATTCACACTCACTACCTCTAGCGGTCAAGACATAGAGACAAGAAATTGGCCCAAAAGGTTGGAAGAAAAACTAAGAAAGGTCAACAAAATTCTTGGAACGGTTCAAGGGACGTCCAGGAAACAAGATGTTCAACTAGATCACAGTTGGGTCCTGCGTTTTTTGATTGGGATACTTGGAAATCTGCGATAGATTCAACTGGGACACAAACTGTTGCACAGCTTCCCCTCCTCAAACTTCAACTGAAGATGAACAAGACAACACGAGCTGGGATCAGCACAGCTGTGGACGGCCACTTATCCAGCACGCTTGGGTACCTGCAACAACCAGTTTTGATGCGGAGAAGGAAACAACTTTGCTACCCATAAACTGCACTCTGGGAATGTGATTGCAAAAGGAGAAAGCGCGGGGTCACGATCCTGCAGAACCGAACACCTCCTCCGCATGCGGAAAGCGCGATGCGTACCTGCAGCTGTTGTGGAGCAACACCTGCTTTTGTCCCTGCTCCTTGACTCTTTGATCCATCAGACTGTATACAGAATCAAAGCATTTGCTAGGGCGTACGCACAACCGGTGCACACAATCCCATCTGCACATCTCTTGGTGGCACGCACACAAACATGCAGGAGTTTGGACGTAGGCCATCTTGCTTCTTGTCTTTCAAGAGTCGACACTGTAGTTGAGTTCCCTGAGGTTCCATACTTGCCATTTTCGACTCTGGCATTGAAGGGAGAAGCAAATAGCTCATACCTTGAGAAAACAGGACTCGGAAAGTCTCCTGCAGAGCTTATCCCCTAGAAATGGCAGCACAAGCGTCTCTGTATGTGTTGAAGAGCAATTGGAGATACAGTGGGGCCTACCAAAAATAGCAAAATCGGACTTCAACTTGTGAATTCTAAAAAGAATTGCCAGGACACTCAACTTCCGCAAGCATTTTGGAACCAGGAGAGGCAGTGCCTTCGTTGGAGCGTGACGAGCTTCTCTACATGTCAATGATGCATGTATCAATGACACGTTGAAGGACTACGATTCCAAAAAAAGCTGCCACTCCTACCAAGGGGGTTCCAGTCTATCTTCGAATGCAGGAAACACAACAAACAAACTTGCTGACTCTGAAATCCAAACAATGGCCTCAAATGGATTCCAATCTAAAGAAACATCTTAAGACTAAAAGGAATTTACCAAACATAGCAATCTTCAAACATTTTCCTGCACAATCTTACTCACACCGTGACACCCAAACCAAAAAAAGGCTTTCCAACAGGGCCCTCCAACAAAGCTGATGTGAGCTGCGTTGACCTGCAGGAATCACCGGATTCCTTAGAAGCAGCAGAATCCGACTGTCAAAAAACGGAAGCTGCTTTAGCAAAGGTCCAGACTCCAAGGCTCGATACAAAGATAATACTCTGGCCATTGCGGATGCACGGGAGGCAACATTGTCCTCTAAAAAAGACGCCACAAAAAGAGAAAAAGAAAAGCTGCCCATGTAAAGTTGCAAAGGAGAGGAAAAGCATAGCAATGTTGGATCGGGTTGGATCTTTTTTGATTTGAGAAGTGTTGATATGCAACAAAAAGCATGTTGGATGATCGCCAAACACTCAAAAAAATGAATGAACAAACAATCAATCTGATAACACCTGCAACTGCAGTGACTAGTAGTACTTGAATAGAATATGACAGCTGGAGGCACTTGCCATTAAAACATGAGCACTGTCCTCTGCCAAGGTATAGCGTTTCAGCAAGGCCTGCTGAGGAGAAAATGCCACATGATGGAAAGTGACCAACCCGAAGTTGAACCTGGATGTCCGAGTGTGCCACAGGCAAGCGATGTCGACCAACAAAGATCTGGGCGCCATGGTTGGAATAGAAATGCAATGACTTGCTAAATTCAATATTCATCAAATACTTTTTGCCTTTCTTACAATTTATACATCTGAGATCATCTGACTGTGCCTCATAAAGTCAACCACAGAAAATTAGTCTGACTCATAAGTGGTACTCTCAGCCTCCCTCGGAAATAGCAAAAATAAGTCAAGCCGGGTAAGGAATTCGTAGATTCTCGATTGGCAAGAATGGTGCTTTCATCATTGTGACAAGGCCGGGCCTCACTCCAGTTGCCCGAGGGGAACTCAGCCACGCAACTTCCCGGCACGAAACTGGCATATTTTGATCCGTGGCACCAGATGGATTAATGGACCTACATCAAATTCAGACTTCATCATCCCACAGATGCATTTGAGCAAAACCTCCCAAAAGGTCTAGGATTTTTAGTTGATATTCGAGCAAAATGGATCAAAGAACAAAAAGAGGTCTGCTCCTTGGAATTTCCCAGAAGCAAAACAGCTGCATGTTCAGGCCTGCCATCGTGAAAAGCTGTCAAACCTAAGGAAGTGTGGCATGTTTGAGGATGTTGCAAAGAAATCTCGGTAGGCAATCTGCAAGGCGGGGTGAGGCCAAAAATACTGAAGGCCCAAAAAGATGTTTGCTGAATGTTGTTTCTTTCAAGTTCGAAATCAAAGCTGAAACAAAAAATGCATCATCGGAAGTGTCTCCAATCTTCAAACCTTCTATTCTGTCTCCAGAACTTCAAGATTGAGTGGTGTGTCAAGATTTTTGAGGAAGCCACGTTGCAGCACATTGCGCCGTGGCGTCTCCGGTAGCCTCTTTCAAAGTGTCTCAAGGAAGCAAAGACTGTGATCCAGCATGGGCTGATTCAGTCTTAATTAATGCTAGAATCATAGCCACGTAGAGCTAGAACATTCTTTGCACTAACAATTCAGCTACACTTACAATCATATGTGAGTGCAGAACTCACAACTCGCGGTACATGTATCACATTGCATATGGAACATCTCATTCAAAATCTCAACATGTCTGAATCTCTAAAGGAAAGAATCGATCCTGGAATCAAACCCTAAAAACGCAGTTTACCACACCATCCAAAGACCTCTGCCACAATGCTGAAGATAGCGATGGCACCATGGGATCCTGTCTGAACACTGCCCCTAAATCATCTGGTTTCAACGGGAACTTCGATTGGTAAGCCACGTTTGAAGTTCCCAAAATGGAAAAAGCCAATGAGATGTTGACCATCAAATGAAATGACACAAGAAAAACCATTCAACACAATCCAGCATCCAAGCCTGAACACTATCCATTTCTATGCTGCTTAAATTTGGAAAAAGGGCCATCTGGATATTCCTCAAGATTCGGAAGGGGAGAAACAGGTGCCTCATGATGCCTCACACCCCGCCTCGCCATCTTCCCGCAGGAGATCATGATCCAGCAAGAGATAACTGAAAATCTCCTGGTATCCAGAAATTTGGCACGCTGATTTCAGGCAGACCAACCGGTTAGATCTTTGCTGAGTTCCAGGGAAAACTCCTGATAGTTGCTGGCAGCCCCTATGACCTTGGTCAACGCTGCAGTTTTGTTCCAAGAATTTCCAAGGTGTCATGTTGCCACTTTGTCCAAATTTCCTAGGCTTTTTTTGCTGTGCCTTGCCTGGTTGGCACTCTGAGTGAGCCACTTGTCTTGCATCCAAAATGGCTGATACCTGAATCCAGCTGTGTTTGTACTTCTCTGACAGTAGCATGATGATCGTCTACTATAATTACATGTTACATAGGTACAAAGAACTTGTCGCATCTTGATTTCTGAGAAAAATGCAACTCTTTCACCCAGTACAACGCAACAAATCCATGCTGCAATCTATAAGTTCGTTGACCCACTGCTTTTTGAAGTGCGCTGACTCTTACAACTCATTGAGTGCATGACCCGAGCAGCATCTGCAGCGGAGTTGTAGGTGTCAAAGTAGGCCTCAATTGACAGCTGTCAACCCATGAGCTGCATCAAAAACTCTTCAAAGTGATTGCTACTAGTTTCATGATCCCTCCAGTCCCCCAAATAGAATGATTATATTGACCCTTCTTTTGAAAAAAACATCTTTTTTTGTTGATTCAACTCACATGGTCTGTATGAACCTCATGGATGTGCAATGCAGGGGAACCAGGAAGATGTTTTTCCACAATTTAGAGTAATATAGAGAAATCCATTTTGGAAAGGTCTGAAGGAAAAACGTTCCAAAAATGGTGTGAAGGAAATGTTTGAAAAGCATGACACTTCGCCCAATGCTGGGTCCGATCGCAGGCACTTTGTTGCTGGTGCTCGGTCCGCAATCCTGGTTCAAAAGTTCAACTTCAGAGATTAGGAAGCTCACAGAATCAGCCATCCGTTTGCCATCGCTCCAATTTCGGACTACAAAAAACAGCTCAGCAATCTCCTTTTCCTCAGGAGGATACTGCCCCGGCCTTAGCATACCATTTTGATCCTAGCTTTAATGGTTGCTCTTGACTGCAAAAGATCGTTTAGTTTATCTCACCCACATGCCATCATGTCTTCAAGTGCTCCAAACAACCTGACATGCTGAATCCCATCCGATTCATCGCAAGGTACCCGTCATCCCCCATGGCTTTCAACACATTTGGAGCCCCATACCCATTGGATGGGGTCTGTATCTCGCCTCACCGCTGGCTACAAACCCAACTCTTACTTTGCAACCGTGTCTGGATGAACAAGTACAGTAATCCTTTATCAAGCGGGTGGCAAGGCAATCATGCATCCTCAGTCAGAGCTCAAGAAAACCTACTCTTCCATGTCTCAGCAAAGGCAGGGCTCAAAGCTTGGCTGCTCCACACCGCGCCTGAGTGTGTGCCATCGGTTGGATGCTCCTGAAGATGCACACGTTAACAAAGGTATGCAATTTGGTCGTGGTAAGCTTGACATCCTTCAACAACAGGTGCTCCCAGCTGATCAGTATCTAAAACCTTGCATACTGGTTTCAGATGCAGGAATTTCTATTCACTGGTTGATATCCTGAAACCCTGCTAAAAGGTTTGCTGGCATGAAGCATGGGTCAATTAGAAAAATGGGCCATATAAGCAGCACTTGTCCTCTGAAGAACCAACAAAGACCTTGGTTTCTACAATTGAATGGACCCCACAATAGACAAGTTCGTATTTTCCATACCCTATGCTCTGGTGAACGAACATGTCAATGGCTTGCCTACCACGTGCAGATTGTATGCTTGAATGATGGGAGAGACTTTCTAATCAGAGTAGGGTGCTAGTTTCCTGAAGAGCCTTCAAATCTTCAAAGGTGCTGAGGAGAAGACGCCTGCAATATCACTGTCCATGGAGATTGAACCTGGAAACTAGGCTAGCGTGAAGTACATCCACTCCCTGAACCAACCCAAGTTGATTTCACATAAAAAGCTCACATTGTCTTGAAGTGCGCAATAAAACTGTAAATTTGAAACATAATGACAAACGCACTTGCGTTTTTTAAGACAGAAAGCAAATCCAACACGTCATATCAAGAGACTACAAATCGAAAAACTGTCGGCTTACATGCAGGAAACAAACTTTGATTTGACGCCGAATGTCAAGTCTCAAGAAACGTTAGGAGTTCCTTTGCCCTGCCATTGCTAAGAATATGTCAAGCACATGCGAGCGCGAAACCAGGTGAAGAAAGTTAATATGGTATAAACCTGAATAAGGTGGATATTCAATGGACGCTTCAACAAAATTGAAAAGGGCCAAGTGAAAGTTGACTAGGCGTCCTTGAAAAATTATGGTCACGATTTAAGTACAAATTAGGATGCTGCTTTTGCTTTTCAACAAAATGTCTGTTAATGAATGTGGTAAAGAACTGTTTGATATCTTACAATCAAAGTTTAATCAACGCAAGAAGGATGATTCTGGGGTCTTTTCCCCTATATTCTCTATGTAAATACATAGCGGATAGATAATAGATGACAACCATGCTTGCCGTTTTCAAAAAAGAGAAGCGTTATGTTGCGACTGGTAGGCGCACCGGCATCAAATTCAGTCAAAAGGACGGATTCTGCTCTGCGCCAAATTTCGGAGTGCTATTCTCTTGTCTCTGTTTTCAAAATCAAAAGGAGGGTTGCCAGATGCGTTGCTGGAGAAGGTAAAGTACTGCATCTATCTCTCACAATCTTACATTTACAGTAATATGTAGTAGGGAAAACTAATGATATGTGTACTTCGTAGAAACATGTCGTGAATAAACTAAACTCTATCAGTACACTTGCAATCCAGTTGCAAGAAAAGAGTGACTGTCCATGCTGTACCATACTCGTTAACAGTTCTAGTAGTGAGTGTGTCTAAAAAGCGTTTCTCTCTTACAATATGTTTTTTCTCAAACAAGTATACATAGACATGTTCATTGGAAATGTTAGTGACGTACAGTTAAAGTGTTAAAGTGTGGTAAACTCTGGCAATGTAAAGTTACGGCATATCTCTTGGAACGAGAATACTCTGAATAAGGTTGATAAATATTTGAGACATTGCAATCGAATCGATATAGAAAATTTTAATCAAGGTAGACAAACCATTGCCCTTGTTGACTTTTCCCAATGCGAAAAAAATAAGTCTACATATTTAATATAATTATAAATGAATATGTAAAGTAAAGACTGTGGAGTATCCTCTTCATATGGAAAAGACAAAAAAAACAAAGTTTTGGTGCAAACAGGCGAAACATACACGGGGTAACCCATGGCGTTTCTCCCTCGGGGGCCCTAGCTCCAATTCCGCTGCCGTCGCCGGGCAGGCGGCGAACCTGGCTGTGAGCCAAACTTGACTTGGACAACTTACCTTTGTTTTGCAGTGCTGATTTTCATTTTGGGGTGTTGATGTTGGGAATTTGTACAGAGAAACAGACTTCAGGAATCCATCCAAATTGAACCAAAGCCACCACGCCTGCCCCTCTGCCGTTGGCACCTTTGGCCTGCAAGCGTGGTCAAAGTCAAGAAAAATCATGATTGAAACAGTTGAAACCCTAAATCATCGAATTGACGCAATAAACTGTCACAGCTACTAGGGGGTTCTGCTTTTGAACAGCTGGAAAGGGAGCTGAATCCTTCACTTCAAGTCTCATCCCTTTCCGCCCCAACCAGTGCCTGCGGCTGGTCCATTCCCTTTTCGTCTTTGGCAATGCCTTCATGGTTAACGCGAATCTTAAAGGGCTTCAAACCAAAAGCTGAAGTGGCGTTAGAATGGCCTCTAAATCTGAACGCATCACACTACTGAAATCAATTGCTGGGTGTGTAATTGAGTTGCACAGTAGAAAGCACCCAATATTATCGAATACCTCATGACTGGCACCTTGCATTGCTGGCATGCGTAGAAGCCACCTCAGCGTCCAACAAAGTTGGTCACTTCCCCACCACGCTTCCCAACATCAAAACCCAAGGCCCATGGCGGAAGTAAATCCTCTGGATCCACCTCAACCCCCACCTGGCGCAGCCATTGGGAATCACTAGTGAGTTTCAGTGATTTTCAAATGATATTTTCGTGATATCTGGCTGTATGATGTTGACTCCCAGTTGATCATCCTTCATTTCACAAAAAAAACAGGGGGACCTTCTTTTTCGACACAAACGAGGTTCTGGACATGATCCGAAAACGAGGGAGGTCGGAGACAAACTTGGATTGTAAAAAAAGATTGTGAAGTTATTCAGTGTAGGGGAGCAAGGTTCTTCTACGCATTCAGAAAAAAGCTTCGGAACATACTTGTACCTCCTGGGCGAATATGCTTGCAAACCGACCATGAACAGGCCAACAAGGAAAGGCTTTGCTGGCCTCTTTTCTTCTCCAAACAGATTTACGGCCGTCGTAGGCAGCCCTCAAAGCGGAATGTGTGGCGGAATCAAGTCATGGAACGAGACTGGAGGGACAGGCATGTAATGGCATGTAGATAAATCTACATGAACCACAGCAGTCCTTTCGCACGTTTTGCTTCCATTTGGTTTACAGAAACCCTGTGACTCCACTGAAGAACATTGAGGACCAAACCAAACCAAAACATTTGCTGATGAAGCAGCCGTGTCCATCACCTAAACAGTTATGAGTTATGACTGACAGATTGGAGGTTCAATCAACTTTCACCCACCACCCACATCACACTTGTCACCTCGAAACCTCGCGGAATCTGTTCATATTCCCACTGCACAACTTGGTTTGAGGCTTTTGGATATTGTTTTGACATGCCATTATGTTCTGGCAGCTGAGGGTCTGACTGCGTTGCCGCAAGCCCACAACCCCTCTGGTGCCCGACGCACTGACAGCACCTGATGCTGTTGGCATCATTTGGAAGGCAACCAATCATGAAGGTCTAAGAAAGTAGCCAATGATGGGCATGTCTGCATGATGAAAAATGAAAACCAACATAAGCTTGCATACGTGCTGGTACAGTAAGGATTGAAAACTGCCCAACACAACACCAAACCACGGAGGCCTGTGCTCGACCTCCTCTCCGTGAAAGTCGAGCAGTTAGGGGCCCTCCTCTGGGACCTTCGCTTCCCAGCAGTTCTAGTAGCAACTTTGCAGTGTCACTTGTTCCCACCTGACTGGACAAGAACTTCATTGTCCTGGTGCCGAAGAAAACCGTTGGGACAATCGAAGTCTGTTCACCAAAGGATAATTTGCAGGGTCAAACACAGCCCCTTTGATGCTTTCTACAAAGGGCCTTCGTGGAAATTCTTACTTTGTAGCACTATCTACGTTGAAGAACACCATGACACCAGTTCCAGCCCCCGCGAAGGTCAGGAAAGCAAAAAAAGATCTCCAACCTTTCAAAATCACAAGGGTCATCAGGGTCCTGTGAGTCGAGCCATTCGCCCAAAAGCTCAGATGCTTCTGACGATCCCTTAACCCAGCTATCTGATGAATCAACTCATGTCAAGCGTTTATATTAACTCATCTGAAGTCGTTGAAACAAATTGCAACATCTTCCCATGAAAGTATATAAGCTCCTTAATTCTCTATGCACCAAAACGATGCCTTTCAGCAGGCTGAGATTCCAACTTTACCGCCTTTGGAGCTGCCTTTCGCCTCAGATTCCCCGCGGTAAAAAATTTCCGCTGCAAAGTTGTGCAACGATGGGAACTTGGATCCCGGGCCCGGCCACTAAAACCTGCACCAAACATGTTGTTGAAGTCTAATGATAATCGGACACAAATCGAAGATGCATGAAAAAATAGATCAAATATATGAATTACTTTGCTCACAAATGAAAATCGATGACGCTGGACGCCAATTGATAATCTTTGATGATGACTGTTGCTGGTAGATGTGTTGCCCAAAATTCAGCAGTGCAAAAGATGTAGGGGTGTCGGTGTAGGTGTTACAAGTTGATTCTATATTCTTCAACTTCATAATACCCATGACCCATGACTCAATTCTGTTGGGAACACAACGACAAGATTGGTTGATGCTATTGCATTCGCTAACTTCAAGGCCTTCCCAGCTCTCGTTTCCTGCAGGGCACGACTCAATGAGTTTGTCTGTGGTCAATAATACATATAGTTCTGGACATCAGTTCTGCATAATTCTCCCATATTTTAACAGGGTTTCAAAATCGACGCATCCCAGGAATCCAAAATGTTTAAGGTCTTGGACCACTGCCATACGGCGTTTGTCTGGCAGCAGTAAGTCACAACCAGAACGAGTGCCATCTTACTTAGTGTCTCTACGAGACTTTGCTACATAGGTTGGCCAGGATTTCCCAGTCTTGAGATACCAGGCATAAAGCGTTGTAGGTTTCTTTAAAAAAAAACGCTGGAGATGAAAACATGAATTCTGCCTCCATCCTCTTCTCTGCCACCCCGCGGAACCTGAGGATGGCATATATCCCTTGGACACCTTGTACTGATGAGATATTGCCCAATTGTTATACTCAAGACGAAAACTGTACCGACATAACTCTTAGGTCCCTTAGAAACGGTGCCAGGAGAAGAGTTTGGGGAAGTGCATACATTCCAAGACGTTTCTTCTAGTCGACAGGACAGTGAAGACACCAGGCATAAAATCGCACTTGAGACGTGACATCCAACACAACACCCAAGACTGGTTTCAAAGCTGAGAGGTGGGTTTTACTGTCTACTAGTCAGTGCTTCACAGCTCACCAAAACATCATAGCAAACCATAGCAACTCCAATTTACATCGTTCAGCATGTGGCTAAGGGAGTGACCCACTTGCCATCACCCTTCCTTCGCCTATGACTCAAACAGTTGGTGCTGGATGGATTGGGTGGGCCAAACAAGCAGGACCTCTTCATACTTGAGATGTCGGGCCAACTATATAGAATAAATGACTGTGGAGTTGATTGAATGCACTTAGCTTGCCAAATACCCTTGAAGTATCATCTGCCTATCAACTCCACGCCTGCCCTTTCCTTTACCTTTTCCTTTGTTCCAGTTCCAGCCTCAATTGGCACAAGTTTCATGCAGCCTCATCCCCTCAATAAGCATGAATCGAGTCAATCCATTAAGCCCACCAAAACCTGTTGTCACCAATCTATGGTCACTGCTTTCATTTGCTTCATGTGCAGAGTGCCAGTCCCACCTGGGGAACAGTAGGTGTGCCAACAGGGACTGGGGTTGGGCAATTGGGCAACATCTGAGATTTTCTGGGTGCCCCATGCTGATCCTGTTCCCGCTCCCGAGGAGTCTCCTCACAAACCGAAAAAGGCCCATGCTGTTTTTGCGCTCCTCTGCGCTAATTTCATCTTTCCTTTCACCGATCCCTATGGAAAAAGGGTCCAAAAAGCCAAACATGAAACTCGGGATCAAAGGAATCTTGGAGGATTCTTTTGATCATTGGAACGGTTTCACCTCTCCGCATGATTGATCCTAAATTCTGCGCTATGTGTGCACTCTTGGACTTGAATCAGGTGGAGGTGAGAAGGTGGAAGGATCAACATGAAACCTTGCTCAAAGTCGAAACCAACTCATTTTGAAGTCCAACCTTTGAAAAAATCTTTGAATCCCATTAAAAACAAGAAAAACAATCCTGGCCTCCTTAGGAGCTTCACCTGCCCATGGCCATCATTCAGTGCTTCTACTGCTAGTCATCAGCTGCACCTGACGCGCCCTTCAGTGGAGGCCAGGCACGAGTATCCTCTCTGGGCCTAGTTTTTGTCACGTGGAAGGTTCATTCTGCAGCAATGCATCTTTGAATTTCAGCAACGGCAACTTCCAGATTTCCCTGAGATCAAGGCGCCAAACTCAAACGAGCCATAACCGCCCAGCCACTTCAAACAGTGACCTCTCAAACTGGAAGATCAAACTGCACATTTGCAAAGCAACTCACTAAACCAACTTTGGAATTAAGTTGAACTGGATTTGGCTATGAATGAGTATCTAATTTGCAGCAGGTTGCCTAAGATACCGCCCAAAAATGAAGCAAATCTACTTGTCCAATCCTTTTTGAAATCATAAATCATCATAAATCCATAGTTTTGAGTAGCCCACCACGGGCGGCTCTGCGCTCCTTTGGGCTCTCCAGCTTGGGCCCGAAACTTCCAGTGAAGAAATTGCCATCTTTTTTGAGGGTCAAAAACTCAACTTCAAGAACCTTGTTGTACTTCCATTGTGGAATGCAAGAACTGCCAAGCAATCCTTTTCTAAGAAATTTGGGCAACCTTGACCTTCGAGTCTCGTTGACTTGTTCCGGATCTGGATTTCTAGCTCGATCGGGGAAGGCTTCCAACACGAAGATGTTTCACAACTTGTGGTTTCATCACTATCCTAGAGCGTTTCGATCCAGATCCTCTAGCGATATCATTTTTTTGCCAGGACAAAGAATCCAGGACCTGTAGGGAGGTGAAACTAATGCCATAGGAAGTATTCTATTCTCGTATCTACCAGTATGTGAATAGAGCAAGGGGGCACAACAGCAAGATTTGATGTTTGATAAGTTTGATATCCCTTTTGCTTCACACTCAAAGTTCTGACAGCTTGGGAATTGAGTCGCAGCGCCGCGACCACCAAGCACCTTAGTTACGAGGGAGATTCGTCTCTAGCCAAGGCCGGGGAAAGGGGGGATGACGGAAGTGGATGAAGACAGATCTGAGTGGTGGTGGAAGTCTTTAATGTATTTTAATGTCAAAAAGGTGGAGTGTTGTCTGGAAGTTCATTCAATCCAAGAACTATCCAGAACTTGTGGTCAGTGGTTGTGCCTCATTTGCGCCTGTTTTTTGAGGCTTTTCGGCCACAAGAGTCCTGGACAAAATGGCAACGTCGGATGGGCTCGCCTTGACACTTCGGCACTTCGGATTCACCTCGTCAGACCTCCCAGATGGTTCCATGGTCCGGAGCCCACTCCGCAAGGGGCCGGTTGGAGCCGCCTTCGGCTGACGTTGACGTCCAGAACCTTCATGCCTCTGTCGCTCCACGCATCAAGTGCTGTTTCCAAGTGCGGAAAGGGAAGGCGTTGGATGCGACAAGAACCGGACGTTCATTCTTCAAAAAGTATTTTTAACAAACTACCACATCGAATTTAGAAATGAATTTAATCACACATCTAAGCTTCCAAAAGATAGTTCCATCTCTAATCTCTGCTATTGGCTGCATTTGCTTTGTCAGGAACCATTGGACTGCCGCAGTCGTCGATGCCACAGGTTTGACCTGTGCCTGAATCAAGACGCGTTGATTGTAACGGTGAATAGCAGACATGTGCCGATGGCGGACATGGTACAAAGTGCTGTCGGAAGACAGCCCCCAAGTGAATATCACATGCAAATACCCGCCTTCTGAACCGAGTAGAACCCTTCAGCCATTCCATCCCAGTGGGCCCGTCACATCGCAAAACTCTTATCAGGGACTCAAGGATGCCAATTTGAAAACTATACTGCAGCTTAGAATTAGAAATGGCTTGTATAATTGCTATATCAGCATTGTTGGAACAAACAAAGCATATGCAAGTCTCCATTTACAAATAAGAAGCCCAACGATCCCAGCCAACTGTGATGCATGGCCTGTTGTGCACGTTCCATGTTCGGTAGAAGAGGTCACGAAGTGCACAGCTTTCGATCTTCGCAGCACGCTTTGTTCAGTGCAAGAAATAGGACTTGACTTTCAAAGGCATTGCCTTTTAAAAATTGTGCTGTTCAAACAGCCTTTCAACCAGCCTTTCAATTTCCTTTCTGCTGGATCAGATTTGAGACGTTTTTTTCTCAAACTCAAGTAGTGTTTGAACACTCCAAGAAAAATTTCAGCCAACTTTCTTCACGGGTCAATGGCCAAATTTTGGGGGTGAATCACCCGGGTCGGCGGCTCGGCACAGCCGAAGCCCGGCCTTGTAGTTCCCGCGAACCCCTGCCTTGAAAGTTGCGCACAGCGAGGCTACGATATGTCAAAAACACCAGAAAATCAGAAGCTAAAAATTTGAGGGATCCTAACTTAGGAACCTTAGTTGCCTTGTAGTCATATCATTATATATGTATATATAATATATATTAATATATTTCCAATCATCTAATCACTATCTGTAATCTGTATTACTTTTCCAGGGAACTACCAAAAAAAATTCAGATGTCATCTTTGAGGGGAGTCGAATTTTAGGCCCTTCAAAGTCATGTTCTTTCTCCTTCGAGGATATGACATGTGACCTGCCACAGCCTAATGACCAAGCCACAGTGATTGGCACACAGCCAAACAAAGGCCTGTGCCGCCTGGACTGTGAAATCGGCAGGAAACCAAACAAACTGAACAACCCGGAATAGAAAAAAGAACGACTTTTCCCAAAATCCACTTAGTCCACTTGTTTGTGCATTCTAAACGATTGAAAAGCTGAATGTGATTGGTTCTGTGCACCTGCCTTGTCTGGCAAGTGCCGAGACCATATCACACCCCAGCACAAGCTCTGTGCAGAGCGCAAATATATGTGACAAGCTTGTGAACATGCCAAGAGAACAAGCCAGTGCAACAAAAGCAAGGCGCTGTCCTGTAGCAACTTTGCCCATTGAAGGATGTGAGCTTGTGCACGATGACAGGCAGTATCAGAGCCCTAGCTAGTTCGCACACGTGGTAAATTGTTATGACTTTGGACTAAAAACAACGGGGTCAATGATCCACCGGGGAGCCAGAAACCTTTGCCTCAAAAGTCTCAACAGCATGAATTGTTTGCAAAGCGCACTGAAAACTCAAATTCACTTGAGAGGCTCCGTTGGGATGGTCCAAAGCCCATTTCCCATGTCCTGCCAAGATTAGAAAATCGGAGTTCTGGCTGGAAACTTTTGTCAATTGTCCGAGACGTTCGGATCAAAAGACACTTTGCATAGGGTGAGCTTTGGCCAAACCCATCCACTGAGGGTCCGTTCTGAAAGTATGGACTTGAAAGAATTATAGTGGTAAATCTCTCACCAACAGTTCAGAAGTGACAAATAGTCAACTATCTAGATAATTAAACAAGTCTATCCACTGACTCCTCAAACTGAAACATCCCTTGCCATTTAAAATGATTTAAACATGCTAACTGACTTCTATGTGGACCCCGGGGTTGTCTTCGCCGCTCTCCAGTTCATCCACCCATTTTTCTGAGACCAGCACATTTAAGCCACCACAAGAACCTGGGAGACAAACAAAAAGCGTGCAATGTGGGTGAGTTGATTCACCTCCACCCGTTGCCACTGGTTGCAAGTGACTAGTCTCTGGTTGCTTTGAAGAAGGGCAGCTCCAAAGCCTGGTGTCAACTGCAATAGGCAGGCAAACTTGGAAGCTGCATAAATTTGGCATAAAGGTATTTTGTTCTGCAGGTCGTTCAGCCTCTTGAGTATCTTATGTGGTTGGTAGGCATTTTTTGCGGAATTTTATTGCCCAAATACATACTTCAAATCACCGAGCAAAGATATCCAGCCTCTGAAGGCTTCAGTCTTTCTTGTGGATCAAGCACGCAGCACTTGCTGACCTCGCACCATTCGAGAAAGAACATTTCAGAATGCTAGCATCACAAAATTCACCGGCTTCATCTGCGAAACAGCTCAAGAAAATCACGAAATGAATCAGTCTCAAAGACATGGCGGACACCTGCACATTCACTCCTGGGTTTCCCCACCAGCTCAGCCAGTTGTACCACCCATTTTTCATGATCTTTTTTCTCCACGCCCGCATTGGGATGCTTCAACTCCGCCTGGAGCAGATTCAGCACGGTGCGGGTCGGCTTGGACCTTGGAAGAACAATGTAACAAAGGATGTCTGACAGTTTATCGAACAGTGGTTACAAAGTTACAACAGTGGCAGTGGCTGCGGTGGCGCATTGATTTTCATTCATCATGACTGTGGGCCACGGCAGCTGGACCACATCTGGCAAGCCAGTGATGGAGTCGGGATCCTCCGTTGGAACACTGTAGTCACCCCAGATTGCCACAGTATGAATACATCGCGAGACAGCTGCAAATTCAAACAGCCTGGCTCATGAAGTCACCATTCTCATTGAAGTGTTTCCTGTGACGAGTTCCACAAATGCACTGGGAATCACAGCTTTCAAGTCTACTTGTTATCGTGGCGACACTACTCAGTGTCCTGGCAAATTCGCCAACCTTTCGCATCCTCTCAGGAAACTTGCCGACCACAGAGATCATCTTGCCCATCTCAGCAGCATGATGGAGAAGAAACGAAGAGACGTTGGCACATCTTACATGAGAAGACGGAAGACAAGTCCTTCTCAAGGCACCGTTTTCAATTCGACACCACTCCCATACGGCTGCTTCGTGTAGCTCCCATGCCAAACATCCCAAACATTTGAACAGATTTTTGTCACTGGGAAAGCGGCCATCTGATTGTTGGTTTTTCCAGTAAAAAGGATCTTTCCAGTTGCCAGCTCAAACACCGTCGTGCCTGACAAGCTACGAGACAGCAAGCTTCTACCAGTGGGATGGGCTTCTATACCGTCTATACCGTCTATTCCCTGTATATAGAGAGAAAGTGATTGATATACAGAATCATAATTCATAATCCTTTAAAATGTGTTGGTCTTTCCACAGCAAGTAGCGATCCATGACTTTCTTTTTCCAATCCAAACTTTGCCACAGCCTGCGCTCCACATGTCGATGCCCATATCATAGGGGACTCCCAGCATAATCTCTGGAGCACGATAGTATCGAGGTTGCAAGTACCTGGCGCAACATCGAGGAAGGCGAGTAGGTGGGTCTGGTATCTGACAAGGTGTTTGTTCTCCTTTCGCGCCAATTTAAATACTTAAGATTCCATAAAACTATCTGAAAGCATTCTTCTTGGAAAAAACCCTTGGTAAACTAGATACACGCTTGCGCACATTTCAAAAAACAAACGCCAGTACCGATGATGGCTCCAGCCCAATGTGGGCACGCTGTTTTCACTTGCTCCGATGCGTCCATTGCGCTTCCAAAATCACAGATCTTGATTTCGGCCTCGACATTTAACGCAGAGCAAAGTTGCAAAGTCAGAAAGATTTATCCAAGCAATTAAAACATCCAGTTGATCTTAGGCACCTTGTTCAATGTCATCAAGATGTTGTCAGGCTTCAAGTCTGCATGCATCACCTGGGTTAAATTTGCACTCGGCACTCAAAGCATCAGATACCTGAGATGAAATGAAAACTTGGATTAGTCAATTTTGTCCAGCTGTTGCTGACATCCTGACAAGATGTTTGGGTTTTCTTCAAGATTTTAGTTTTGGAAGGTTGTCATCCCGCCTTCGCAAGACGCAAGGCCCGGAGGCCGAAGAAGACTTGCCTCGAACAGAGCATCTGGAGGGGGACATGACCAACTCGTGGAAAGAGGTCGTCAACACCGAGCCTTATATATTGTTGCAACGTAGGCAGCGAAAGACCTCCACCCATGCCATACCTGCGTTCCATCTCTATCAAAGAAGGAGCCTGTCTGAGATAAATGGTTAGCCGGCTTGTCCGCTAATCCTGTAGTACATTGGTTCTCTGTGGTATGGTTTGCCAAGAAAAGTTACAAAACGACTCCTGGTCAACAAATTCTTGGAGGTCTTGAGCTCAGGGAAGTGTCTGTCCAAACTGTGGGTCACTTCTGCAGCGCAAATCGCATATCGCACTTCAACAAATCGAAGACTAAACCTCATACAAACACTGCAAATGAGTGTCATCCTTGCTACCAACATCTGCTTACAGCACGTCTGATGAATCAAAACTAACATAGAAACACTGGCCCCTGGAGACAACATCTGTCAAGACGTCTAATAAACCTTTGCAGTACACCCAACTCATCACTCACTGCTCTGCGGCAAGTTCAGGAGTTGACTCAAGTGCCCATTGTGTTCAAAGGTCTGTATATCGGCCAGGATGATGATGTGCTTGAAGCCCTGAATCATCTTCAGCATCAATTGCAAAATCGACTAATGCCCTTTTTTGAGATCAACATCCTTTTGCAACACAAACAGGCCCTTTAGGACCTGCTAGCTGCATCTAGCTGCTAGCTGAAACAACCCCATGGCATTTCATCCCCCACCTCTGCATCTTCACCAGCAACCTTCTCCAAGCGCTTGTACATTTCAACCTGCGCTTGGAGAAGGCTTCCTTTCGCAACTTGGTGTTCCAATGTGACCTCCCGCGTGCCATAGCATGCCTCCTTGCCAGCAGCTCGCCGCATCATTGCATTGGCCCTGATTAGCTTGATGGCATAGTCTTTGCTATCCTACATGGTAAGCAAAGCCAAGGGTGGAGAAAGCAGCAAGCTATCCCAAAGGGCAAGGCCCTTTTGAAAACATATCAGACTGAAAAAAAAACGGCCCTCAAAAAAGGGCGTCCTTCAAACCTTTGCAGTGGTACACGCTGGAGAAAACTCCACGACCAATAGCAGCCTGCTATTTCACTCTTTTCACAGTGAAACACGTCATTGTAACTGACAAATGAATGGACAGCCTCCACCCTGTAACGGCTTGCCATCTCTTCCCCAACTGATGCAGAATAATACCTGGAACGACAGTTGAAATTGAGTGCTCTGTTCTACAAGTAGCTAGCAAATCCAACACCAGAACATGTTCACATCAGTATCTTAGCATTGTCAAGCCCGCTTTGGTGGGCCCATGGGTTCTGCACAATTTGACTTGGTCTCAGGCTCATTCTCATCCGTTTCTCCCATCTGGACGCTCTGATGCATCGCCTTGGCCTGCGATGCCGTGGCATTGAAACAACAAGCAGCAAGCAAGGCTCGGCTGCAATGCTTCAGGAGGCAGCCAACTTGCGGAACCTGGCTCTGAACCTTCCAAAACCTTTCCGGAAGCCTCAAATCTTCCAGATTGCACCGAACCCCTTAGCATGACATCTTCAAGTCCAGTGCCCTCCAGGAACGGACCTGCGCAGACCTGCACCTCTTTCCTTGGAAACCTGGAACCCAACCCTCTGCATGGGACTTCATGTCCCAAACCCTTTGTCCAGAACCTTCAGCTCTTTTCCAGAATCCTTGGAATGACATCTTCGTTTCAGGAACCTATATGTGAGACTCCAAAGCATTCTGCTGTTTGGGGAATACACTATCGTCGATATATGCTCGACTCAAGTCCTCCCTGCTTCCAGACACAACCCCGTGAGCCCGCCTTTTCCTTGCGCTCCTCGAAGTCTGACTTGGCCTGACACAATGCTGCTAACACGATGATCCACGGGACACAAATTGCTCAATCCTCCAGTCGTTTGAGCTGGACACAAAGAAACAGCAGCACAAAAACAAACCCTATGACTAAAGGTGTATCCCCAGTTATTGAATATCTCAAGGTGTTCTTTTGAACACAAAAAATTCGGTACAAAGGACTAGACTAGATACCAAAATAGAAACAACAAATGAAAAGCGGAACTGTCAGGACCAGGAATACAGTAGGGCCACCGGATTGGCTGCTTTGGCAATCAAAATCCGCATGACACACGGCACCGATGACAAGGTTCACACTACAACCCATTGAACCGATTGAATCCTGGCCTTCACAACAAAAAGTTGAAGCTTGTTCCGCTCCTCTGCAATGCTCTTCGAGAGCCTCAAAAAAAGCCACCGGTTCCTATGAAGCAAAGCAAAGCTCATATTCCAGTCTGAGACTTCAACTCTGACAACTCAGAGATATCCAATTTCTTGATCTTCTTGCCGGCACCTATAAAAATCCATCGCACGTCGCACACATCTATGAAAAAAGAATGAAACATGCAGGCGGAGTTCAAAACTTCCCCGTGACCTTCTCCAGTCTTTGCGGCCCCATCCTTGGCTTCCTTGGCCTCCTTGGCCTCCTCCCCTTTGGCCTGTTGAAAGGACTGATGGTAAAACACGGAGGCAATCTCACCAACCTTTTTCCGTTATGACCCTACTCCTTCAATCCAAAATCAACCAAGTTACAGCAGGTTCTGTCTTAGAACTCTCACCGTCCTGGCAAGTGTTGACATCTGAAAGCTACGAATAACAGTTCAACCACACAAATCTTGTGTATTTTGTTGAGCTTTGTTGAGTCACATGGCCTTGGCAAAAACAGCACGAGCTGCCATCCAAGGAGCAGGCCTCAATGCAAAACGCGAAACAACGACAGTCAACTGTCCATTGTCAGCTCTGGTCAGCTCCCAACGCAGCTTTCTTTGGCTTTGGCTGCGTGCCCTCGGCTGTCAAAATGGTCCAATATGCAGCCACAACAAAACAGCTTGCCAATCGAAAGCGCAGATCTTGCAGGTCCAATAAAGTACATTGGACTGTAACCCTGAGCTTGCTGATGATCTGCTATTTTTTCGTCCTTGTCACTGTCTCTCATTCAATGAGAACGCGGCAGTTGCTGGTGAAGCAGGGGTTGCTTTGGCTGCCACTGCTACCTTGCTGGCATTGTTGGTTTGGAGCATAATCAACACGAGCGGTCCACTGCTCTTGCCTCTTTCATCAATTGTGGCGAAGGCATTTGGCCCAGCGCCCGCAGTCTCGCCTCAAAAAACATATCGAGTGTCCGGGTCTGGCTCCCATTCTTGCTTTGCTGGCAAGTTCTTTGGACACTCCATGCAAAGCGGAGGATTGCTTGTCGTCTAATCAATCCTTTTTCAAGGCCACTGTTTTGTGTTCAGCACCTATCACTGAAATTCCATGTGTCTTGTTGTGTCATGCGAGGGCGTTAGGAAAAAAAAGGAAAATCTTGCAGCAAATCAGGTTTTATTTTCATCAGCCAACCACACGATGACATTATGTTCCTCCATGATCATCATTGTCCTCAGCCATCTGTACATCAGGATCCTTCTTTGAGCAACTTTGGCCAGGGTCTCTCTTTTGATAAAAGTCCATGCTGGACCACCACCACCACCATCATCATCATAATCATCAGCCTCGTCGTCGTCGTCGTCGTCATCATCATCATCATCATCATCATCATCATCATCATCATCATCATCATCATCATCATCATCATCATCGGCAGCAGCAACAGCAGAGAAGATGTACTGCACTCGTAGAATCAGATTTGGGTCAAACACGACCAGCGGTCACTGCCAACATCGTTCCTAGTGATCTCACCGGCGTACTCCTTTACCCTTCATTCATCCATTCATTTTTCTCATCATCCATCCCTCCTGCTATTCCATTGTTGACATTAACCTCATCCGGTCAACTATTGTAAAATATCTCAGCTCCACACCACCTCCAAACGTGCAGCATCTAAGCGCAAAGCCTTTCCAGCAAACTCATTTGAACCATTGTAGCATTGCAGCAGTAAAAACAGAATAACCTTTGGCAACTCTGATGGACGGCCTCAGCAGATCCCTTGGGATAGGGATTTGCCTGAATAGTCGAAAAACTTTGAATATGAATCAGGATCTTGAATCTCAAGCAAGCCTACCGTCATGCTGAGTTGCTGACCTCGAGTGGGCTGAAATTTGAAGGCTTATCGCTGGCGACACCATTTGTTCCTTCCTCCAGTCTTCGTTGGTTTCCAAGTCGTATTGCAGTCCAAGTCGTGGCACAATACCAACAGTCCTTACCATCCACTCGGACCACATCAATGACTTCCTTGTCGAAGTTGCTATCCTGTAAAGGTGGCAGAAGACTTGAGGGGAACCCAATTTGCCGTGACAAAAAACACCCAGCTTTTGACTTGTGCACTGCTTTGAAATCAAAGGTCGTGTCCTTCTTCTTCTCATTCTTGCTCCGCCTCTCAGCTTTTCCCTGAGTGAGTGTGAAGAAAGTGGGCATGCTTACGACATGGGATGGTGTTCTTGTGTTTTATGCCTTTTGAATCCCAACTTTCTGATCCAATGGAACAATCTTACCTGACAGACACTTCAGTCACGTCCTGTCTGAGAGAGCTGCCTCGGAATCAGACTCCTGCCGTGCCGGGCTGTACACCAAGTCTTGGTAGCTTCAAATTGTCATGCGTTGTGCCTGGTTTCCATTCAAAGTCTACGTATTTGAGATGGTGATCCATAGTCAGTCTGATGAAAGCCGAAAGCCCATGGGCCTTTAGAGGAGTTTTGATCACAGGCAATGGAAATTTGATGCAACTTTCATCATCAAAATCTCAAAATCCTAGATGAAAAAAAGAAGGTCAACCCCCTGAGTCCTTATCTTTTTTCGGCTTCCTCTCTCGCTCGCGGCGGCTGCCTCGATCGTTGCTCCGCCTGCAGCACACAACTTTGCAATGCTGCCTGACTAAAACACGGCAGGCTTCAAAAAAACAGAGAGTTGAATGAACTTGGAAACTATGGCGTTTGGTGTTCAGAGTGTTTGAATAAGATGACATTACAATGTCGATTCCAACTTCTTTTGTTCGAGCCAGGCTCAAGCATGGCCAACGGCCTGCGTGGTGAGCGTCTGCGGTCAGGAGACCGTCGAGGGCGCCTAACCTCGGGGAGACCCCGGCACTTGTAGCGCTTGGATGACAATTCAATCAGGACTTATTCAACGTGGCTTAAAATCATACTTATATATTTTATATTACATATATATTACTGTTGGCACCTGATACACATAAATTCTTGTAGATACTGGTGGTTTTCTGTATCCATCAAAGATGTTGATAGTGGGTCAAAAGTGCACCGTGAGCAAAAACTCATATTTAAATAAACAAGTTCTTGCGCAGAAGAAGCAAAGGACCTATGACGCCTGTACAGTTTTGAGACAACGCGTCCTGTGCATTCCACACCAGTTAACCTTGACTTTGGGAGAAAAAACTCGGTGTCACTTCGACACTTCAGCACATAGTCGAATCTAGTATCTAGTCAATGCTGCAGTGATACCGTTGATACATGTCGATACTCTATGTTGTGCTTATCGCAACACAACATGGTTCTGAATCTGGACTCTGCAGCTTTTATTCGTACCTTTCCCGGGATTTCACACTGGCAACGAACTGCTGGAGCTGGTCACACGTTGACGCCTAACCGAATCAGATCGTTCACAGGTTGTAGTTTACCTTCACATGGCATGACTGATGCACAAGTAAGAGCAATTAAAATCCCACTTAGTTGCAGCATTGCGGGCTCCCTCATGGCCCAGCACAGGCCAACGAGATTCCTGATACTAGCAAGGTCTGAACCTTAACCAAATGATGCAATAATGAAGTCTTCTTGATTCCTCATCAAGACTGACTATGTGAATGGATATTCTTGCTAATATCATAGCAGAGTCAGCAGTCAAAGTGAGTTTCATTGACACATCTCTGGCCCCGGGATTGGCGTCGCAGCCTCCGACCATCTCTTCCGCGACGACTGTCACTGGAGTAGCTATCTGCCAAAACGAAGACTGAAATTATGGAAGCTTTGTGACATTGGTCTCAGTGGAAAAGTGTCACCTTCATCTTGCAGACCGACTGCCAGTGGCTTCCAATCTGAACCAAGCATTTTTGCGAAAAAGTGCTAAAACCAAAACATCCCTGCAGCCTTTTCGTCGTCGCTTGTTCCTGTCACGCCTCAAGGGAGTTTTGAAATTAGATGCCATGCTGTGACATGCACAAAATGCTGTGGACGCCCAAGCGTTCGGCGATCGTTCACGATCTTTGGAATGTGATCTTGAGCACGACTTCACCTTCCTGTCAAGGTGTTTACACAGGATGCGAAAAACAAAAACCACAGCTTTGGCAAAGGATAGCACACTCCCATCCCGAAGAACGTCAGGAAATTTAGCTTGAAGGTGCTAGAGGATCAGATGACTCAGATGACTGATGATACACCGAATTGTGATCCTCTAAGAGAAAGGAATGTGACAGGCAGTCTAGGCTCATTTACTGCACCTGTGGTTCCTGCACTGCAAAGCACTCTTCTTTTTGCTATCGGCAGCTTGAAGATGTCCCTATCTGTTTCTCGATTGACCAAGGATCTACCTAGCTCAAAACCAAGCTTGCCACCATTCACTCATGAACGTGGCTTTTCCTGCAACGTGCCAGAAAGAAAGTGCAGAACCAGAAACAAAACAGACCAGGAGATCATGCAATCTGTCAACACCCAAACTCAGCCAAACCATACAGCGTCCTTCTTGTTCCTGTACAAGGCACCCAGGCCACATCCTGCCACCTACAGCTTCGCTGCTCGCGTAGGATCACAAGTTTGACAAGTATGATTCATGGGAAATAAAACACAAAGTCAAGAACGAAAGTGTGACACTTTGCACCTTTAAAAATTTATCATGAAAATAAATATAGAGACGCCTTGACGACCTTGAATCGGACACCGGGGATATCACCGACCTGACAAAAAGGACTGCTTGTGCCTTTTCCATCCTTCCCTCACTTCTGCTCTCCCAATATATTGCTTTTTCAAAATGATACAAAATGTACAAATGCTTCAGCAATCAGCTTGCAAACTGAGGGGGGGACAGCGTGACCACGTCGGCCGAAACCAGAGATCAGCACCTCATCGTTCTCATCGATGAAATTCAAGCAGCCGTCCCTGCGCCAAAGACTCACAAAACAGTACATCCTCAACTGAACATCCTCGCCAAGAAAAGACACCACCCCACTTGACTGCCGCTTTAAAGAATCCAAAAAAGCTATATTATTCTGAATTTCAGCAGCTGGCCATCAGGACAAGTACAGATTCACTGGACATATACAGTTCCAATGACAAAACACAATCATTCCTCTACGCCAGGAATGATAACTCAATCAACTGCTTCAGCTCATTCAGAAGACATTCCTTCAGAAGACATTCCCTGGTGCAATGGTTGGCTGCACGACGCTGCATGGTGCAACCAACCTTGGCACGAATGCCGCAATCTTCTTGCCATTCTTGATCAGCTGGACACCTGAGCAGTTCAGAAGCTAAATATCATGCCATGCAAGAGGTGCAAAAGACACAAAGGGGTGCGAGCTGCAGGAAGTGCAAGAAGTGTGTGGCCGGTCAGACACGACTTGAGTTCCCAGCGGCAGCATTTGCGGATGGCAGAGTTGGGCCTGAGCCACAGGCAACCATTTGATGATCCAACATATGGAAACTCAACCAATACATGCCCTCACGACAAAGTCAAAGCCAAGCAAGCTACTGCTTTGCTTCAATGCCAATCTTCTCGACCACAATGCCCTTCGCATGAGAGGTACCTGCAAAAAGGAATGTTGGTTCTTACCAACCAAAATCCGAAACCAACAACTTCAAAGCACTTCTGCTGTAGAGATTGCAGCGCCTCCGAAAGGATTGCACTTGTACTTGGTACCCAAATTGGCCTTCTTGTAGTCCTGCGACCGCAAAATCTAGACAGCAAACCCTTGCCAAATGTGCAAAACAGTAATCGGGAAACACAGTAGAGCAGTTCCCAAACTTTCCTCTCCTTGTCAGCCCACAAAGCTTCCTTCCTGTGGACCCTCAACTTACGGGCACATCGGATTCCACGAGGCTTTCCCATGTTGGTGGAACGGGGGGACAGGCGACACTATGCCTTTGCTGCCACCGCTGAGCCAACAACGGAGAAAGAGTCCATCTATGCGTGGACAACAAAATGCCAAAGCATTTTCTAGTGTTTCGGATGCGCTTCTTCGATCATGGCATACTGTCAGCTCCAAGCACTCACAAGTAGACTTCCTTTGTAAAAACCATTATTCAAGTCAAGATTGAAATCGGATCCATAAAACAGCCTGCTTAAAACAAATGGGAGGATAGGCCGCCCAAATAATATTATGTGAAAAACAAGTAATTAAGTGTGACCAACCTGACCTGCTATGGACATGTGGGGTTGGATGCCACCATTGCTCGCCTCTTTCGTTCGCGCGATCTTGACTTTGAGGCTTTTGAAACCTGACATGTGTGAGATCTTCACGGTCCGCAAAAACCCATACATGCCATATTGCCAATAGAGAACAATCCTGCAGTAGCTTAGTGCTTCTAGTGCTCAATGGTTGAGTATGGTCAAGTCCTGCGGTGCCTTCGCACGAGCCTCGCGAGAAGAAGATCGCTTCCTCAATGCAGATGTTGCATTTGACAACCGCAATGATGAAAAAAACACAGACAGGGGGCTATCAGTCCCTGGTCACTATGGCTTCCACAGCCATAGCACAATTCTTTGGAGCTAAGATAGTGACTTCTTCCGCGAAGGAGACCCTGCTGCAGGCATTGCCTACCAGCTCTCAGACATGCGTTGCTTCCGCTGCTTCCCTTCTGGAAATCATTGAAGATCATTGAAGATCCAAGTCTGTTTCCATTTGTTTCCACTGCCATTTTTCACCATCACCTTGTCAGATCCAGGATCAGGACCTCTGCCTGGACACGAGCTCAAGTGGAACCCCCAAAACACGGTGAGCTCCAGACCCCGAGGCTCACCTGGTCCTTTGGACATACGACACCTTCTAGCCACACGCCATGCGTTTGGTGTGAAGCGACAATGTACAGTAATGGAATGCATTTTATTCATCTTTATGGCTTGGTTTTAAGCGCCTTCATCCAGAACTCTTCATTTGATGTTTGACGTTCACACCCAAAGGACAAGAAGATTTAGCTCACTTGCAGACCAAGAAAACACTAGATATACTTATACATACTTTGGTACCTGTCTTTGAACCAGTAAGAAAACAAGATCGTGAGGTGGAATTTGTTGATAATTACATAGTGCTAATTTTTGTTATGTGCAAGTATGTCTGAGAGTGTGCTTGCAGCGTTTGCTGTACTTCCAAGCTGATTGAGCAACGCAGCTTCGGAAGGTAAAGTCACAAGCCTCACCTACCGAATCGGATGCGAAAGTCACAAGCCACGTGAAGCAGCCACAATCGATGGCACGGTGCAAGCGAATTTAGAAAGCAACTTTTTCTGAGCAGCTGTCACACAAGTGTCTGCTTCTGGACTGGAGCCTCACTTCTCACTCATGCCAGGCCACGTTTACGAACGGGGCTTCTCCTGAAACAATGTCTGGCATCAAAGAAGCAGGTCAATGAATTCATGCCGCGCATGGGGGGCATGTTTGCGTCAAGTTGACCAAACCATACAGCGTCCTTCTTGTTCCTGTACAAGGCACCCAGGCCACATCCTGCCACCTACAGCTTCGCTGCTCGCGTAGGATCACAAGTTTGACAAGTATGATTCATGGGAAATAACACACAAAGTCAAGAACGAAAGTGTGACACTTTGCACCTTTAAAAATTTATCATGAAAATAAATATAGAGACGCCTTGACGACCTTGAATCGGACACCGGGGATATCACCGACCTGACAAAAAGGACTGCTTGTGCCTTTTCCATCCTTCCCTCACTTCTGCTCTCCCAATATATTGCTTTTCCAAAATGATACAAAATGTACAAATGCTTCAGCAATCAGCTTGCAAACTGAGGGGGGGACAGCGTGACCACGTCGGCCGAAACCAGAGATCAGCACCTCATCGTTCTCATCGATGAAATTCAAGCAGCCGTCCCTGCGCCAAAGACTCACAAAACAGTACATCCTCAACTGAACATCCTAGCCAAGAAAAGACACCACCCCACTTGACTGCCGCTTTAAAGAATCAAAAAAAGCTATATTATTCTGAATTTCAGCAAATGGCCATCAGGACAAGTGCAGATTCACTGGACATATACAGTACGTACATAAAAAGGTAACCTGCCCGGTTCCAATGACAGAACACAATCATTCCCCTACGCCGGGGAAAAACTTAATCAACTGCTTCAGCTCATTCAGAAGACATTCCGTGGTGCAATGGTTGGCTGCACGATGCTGCATGGTGCAACCAACCTTGGCACGAATGCTGCAATCTTCTTGCCATTCTTGATCAGCTGGACACCTGAGCAGTTCAGAAAGTATCATGCCGTGCAAGAGGTGCAAAAGGTACAAA
Organism: Breviolum minutum Mf 1.05b.01; assembly: GCA_000507305.1. Taxonomy (NCBI): domain Eukaryota; class Dinophyceae; order Suessiales; family Symbiodiniaceae; genus Breviolum; species Breviolum minutum. The sequence continues at coordinate 19,500 of DF240635.1, read as the reverse complement.
GGGGTGCAAGCTGCAAGAAGTGCAAGAAGTGTGTGGCCGGCTAGACACGACTTGAGTTCCCAGCGGCAGCATTTGCGGATGGCAGAGTTGGGCCTGAGCCACAAGCAACCATTTGATGATCAAATATATGGAAACTCAACCAATACATGCCCACACAACAAAGTCAAGGCCAAGCAAGCTACTGCTTTGCTTCAATGCCAATCTTCTCGACCACAATGCCCTTCGCATGAGAGGTACCTGCAAAAAGGAATGTTGGTTCTTACCAACCAAAATCCGAAACCAACAACTTCAAAACACTTCTGCTGTAGAGATTGCAGCGCCTCCGAAAGGATTGCACTTGTACTTGGTACCCAAATTGGCCTTCTTGTAGTCCTGCGACCGCAAAATCTAGACAGCAAACCCTTGCCAAATGTGCAAAACAGTAATCGGGAAACACAGTAGAGCAGTTCCCAAACTTTCCTCTCCTTGTCAGCCCACAAAGCTTCCTTCCTGTGGACCCTCAACTTACGGGCACATCGGATTCCACGAGGCTTTCCCATGTTGGTGGAACGGGGGGGACAGGCGACACTATGCCGTTGCTGCTGCCGCTGGAGCCGAATGAATTGATGAATTTCGAACCTTTGGATTGTTTTTGTTTTTTTCACATTTTGTTTGCTTGATTTCGTTTTTTCTTATGTTTTCGTTGTTTTCTATCCCACACTGTATTGCCGTAGAGGGGTTGTGATTCGGATTTTAAGGTTGGGATTGGGATTGAAAAAAAACAAAACCTGCTCTCCAAAATAATCCTGACCAAATGCCAAAACCATTAAAAAAAATGAACAGTCCAACCCACTTTTTGGGGGCAGCAATGTCAAAATTAAGACAGCAAATCTTCTACAAAGTGAAATGTCAACATCAGGTACCGCCAAAATACCATTGCAAAAACAAAAAACTTGTAACATGAAATATATACAAATATATACATGAAATAGAAAAATATGTTCCATTTCCTGAAGGCCAGCCTCTTGATGCTGTTCAGGCACAACAGGTTGAGTTGATTCTCTAGGTATAAAGCGTCGACCGTGCGAACAAGTGGGTTGAACTGTTGATTCTTTAACTATAAAATCTATCAAAATCACAACATCCAATTTTCCCGCAAAATAAAATAAAACGAAACTCACCAACCTCGATTTCCCTTAAGACCAATCTGACATGCAGTGCCACTACAGAATCAGCATCATGCTGGGAAATGAAAAACCCATAATGGACTCCCTTTAACAGCATGAAAACAAACAATGCCTTGCAGGATCACAATCCTTCTAGAAAATCAACATCCAAATCGCAAAAACCTTAAGCACAATTTTCAGCATTTACGTCATTTTTTGTGTTTGCTCGCCAAAAAAAAACGACCAAAAAAATGAAAAAGGTACAATTTCTACAAAAAAATCATTTTATAGAGGAATCCCTTTTGATTCTGTGGAGGAAAAAAAACGGAGTGTGTGTTTTAGTGTTTTCCTTGCATTTTGCTACATGTCCTCCTCAATTTTCGAGGAATGAAGTGATCAAACATGGAAATAATTGTGCCAAATGCAACGCGGAATTTATATTGCGTTGGTCATGTAAGTGAGGTTTTCCTGATTGTTTTTTTTCCTCTATGGCTGCGCGAAATCCCCGGGATGGCTGGCAGTCCATGTGCAGAATGTAAACTATGTGTACATGCTGTGTCGACCACAAGACACAAGCCTGCATGAATCGTTGTTAGGGGTTGTCCTGATTGTTCGTCATGGCTGACAAAGTGAGCCAAAAAGAACCGTGAAACATCAAAATGAAAATAGAAGATCCATAGCAACAAAATTGACAGAAACATAAACAGGACACCGCGTGAAATCTGCGAAACTTGCAAAATGCGTAGCAAATTAAAAAAAACACAAAACCGAGAATGCTGATAGACCCATTTCATTTATCATTGTTTTTTGCTAGGTCCCAGAAAGTTCCGGGCGGTTGAAGTTTTAGTAAATGTGACCAACGGCAAACACATTCGTCCATTAAGCAAACAATAAATTGGAAAAAAAAATTGTCGTTTGCCTTCGCGGACTAAAGCGCTTCTGCCTGGAACCTACCCAAGCTGCATCCAGCAACGAACTCGCCGTCTCAAACTTGCAATTGCATGTTTCCTTTCTCTTCCTGTCTTCGTTGGCTGCGCCTCTGAAGAGACTCTATGTGAAAGTCACACGACGCAATTCTTTATAGGCAAATTGGTCCAAACCCTCGCGCAAACTACGCAACTACAAGCGCTACCAAATCTTACCTAGAAATTCCCTGGATATACGGCAAAAGACAAAGTGAGAAACTTGGTCACAAACCAAACTAAGTTCACAGCACGACACGTCAAGTTCGACAAACACGAAAGCTTCCTTTTCCCAACGACCACAACAAAAGCGAACTGTCAGTTGTCTTGACATGTTTGTTATGTCATGCCCTGCTTCTGTTGACTTCTCCTTTGAAAGCCAAAAGTTGCAATCAACTCGAAATCACATCCGACCAAAAATTGAACTCTTCAGTCCAACACTCAAAAACATCAACCAGCATCTCAAAATAGTTGTTTTCCATTTCCACAAAACGAAAATCTGCAGAAACTTCTACAAACTTTTTTTTTCCTGCATTGCCGAGCGAGCACGAGACATAGTCGGTCAACTACTGGAAATTTGAACTGAAGTGAAACCTAATTGAGTGCAGAATTTTCACAAGAACAACCCAGAAAAGAACCACAGCAACCCAACCACAAGCCAACACACAAAAACAAACACAACGTCCTGTGAAAATTCGCAAAATAATGTGAGACAAAGGTGAAACAAATCGCACCCCTCTCAGCCCCTCATAGCATCTCTTCCACCATGTAGTAATCCTCCAAGCCATCCGTGTAATTTTCAGATGTCCTTCATGTCTACGTCTGCATTTCCTTGCTCAGGCAGGTCTCTCACATCCGGCAAGAGTCGACGTCGCTTGAGCTGGTAAGTGCCCTCTTTGTTCACGTGACTTCCCAGTCGGGGCCGTTGTGTACATCCGGTCAGCCAACACGTGCCAGCTCAGCTTGACCTCCATCCAGAGATGCTTGGCCTGCAGCCTGCGCCGCTCTTTACGAAAGGTCTGTTCGGAAATCCTTTCTGTGAGAGTCCGCCGGGTTGTAAAGGTGGGCCATAGGTTCTTTTGCGACAGCATGAAGTTAAGCCAGTCATCTGCATCTTGACGGCCCGGCAGCATAAAGGCGACCGTAAGCCTTTGACCTGGAGCGCCCTGCCATGCTGCTGAACACTTCTGCGAGAAAACATCGCAAAGGATGCCTTCCTGTAGCACAGTATAGCTGTCCAAAAAAGCTTTGTCATCCAGCTCAAGCCAGAAAACTCTGCTGCTAACATTGAGCACCGGCACGACTGCCGCACCTGGCAATGACCATTGCCGGATTTTATACACCACTTCGGTGCTATCCACGTCTGACATGGCCCCACTGGAGCCAGCAGCCTCTTGCCTAGATTGGTGCCATGGATGTACTCCGGACTGCTTCTGGGAAGGCCCAAAGCAGGTTGCCCATGCTGAAAATGGGAAGTCTCCCCTGGATTGGACGACCAGCGAAACTGCCACCATTGGCGGCCAGCTGGCTGGAAACCACACGTATAGCGTGTTGATCAAGCTGCACGACCCGAACCACTGGGTAAAGCCTCCTCTGTCATTGGGGTGCGGCGCCCCTTCTATGAAACTTTCTCTTTCCTTTCTGCTCTTTGTTTTCCTTGCAGATAAGCTCAACCAAGCCTGTGCAACCCGAGCTCTCTCAGATGCTGCACTTGGTCGGTTGCGACGTGCACTGTTCAGCAATTCCCTATAAAGCGGCAGGATCCAAAACCCAGGTGTCAAAAGCGGTTCAGTGTCGTTGTCAAATAAGATCTTTGAGGCATGGTCCAAAATACTACGCATCAGCCACGCAATGGTAACAGCCAGGTATTCAGTCAAGATCCATGTCAAGTGCGTGGCTGTCTGGATTATCTTTCCATTGTGCGCATCCGGGTTACGGTTGGTAGCCAGGATCTGAAAGCAGTTTTTTTTTTGTGCCCATGCCGTACGCGCTCGAAGCTCAGACGGTCATAAAAACGTGTTGTCTTTGAATGGCTATTCCCACATATTGGAGAATAGGTGAGAAGAAAAGCTAGGTGTCAATGGAAACGCCAGGATCTGAAAGCAGTATCCCTGAAGGACTATGAATTTACTGAAACTTCTATAAACTCATCCGGACATGAATGCATGGCAGGAAAAACTTTCAAATGCAGTAAAATAGGTCGTTCTCCAGGAAAACACGACCGAAATACCTCACAACCACTAGAAATGTTGTGCAACAGTTAGCGACCACAAAACCTTCACAAACTGTTCATTTGTGAAGAAACAATCACCAAAATTGCAATATCCTCACCAACGTAAATCCACAAGAGGTAAAATTTCGGCAACGAGTGCAATACAAATACTGTTGTTGTTGTTGTCCACACGCACTGTGCCAAACCAATTCATCAAATGAATTCTGCAAATTGCGATCCAGCCCTCTTCTACCAGAAACTGAGCGTGGCCAACATCTATTAGCAACCTTTTTTTTTCCTGCATTGCCGGGCAAGTGCGAGACATGGTCGGTCAACTACTGGAATTTTGAGTAGATTTTTTTTTTGCTCCACGCCGCTAAGGTGCGATCTTCTTGCGAAGAAGGTCCCGGGCAGAGCGCCCTACAGTCAGCATATCATAATCCGAAATTGGACGTAACTGAATTGAAGCAAATCAGAACATCAAAAGTCGTTCAGGCCAAAAATTGCAAACAAACAAATTAACAAAAACCAATTAAACCGACACCGTAGGTGGCAAAAGTCGGTGGGGTCAAAATTGGTGCAAGGCGAGGATAGGAAAGAACGGGTAGCTAACAGGGAGCTTTGCCGGTGACAGAGGAGCTTAAAGAAGCAGTCAACCGGGGCGAGCCTGTAGCGAGGAACCCGTAGGTTAGGAATCTCAATGGAGGAAGGAGCAGATCAACAGATAGCACCATAGACCCATTAAAGAAACCAGTTCCTAGTGGCCTTGGTCGTTAGTGAAACAGCAAGGTCTAACGCATGCCTGTTGATTGGAGAGCGCAAGGCAACTTGACCAACCCAGGACTTTGTGAAACCGAGTGAAACAAAAGACGAGAGCACGCGAGCCAACACTCAGAGTCCTCTCAGATGTTCTTCTCCAGCAAGTAGCGAGGCCCAGCCAGACCACCGTAGGAAAGTAGTCCAAGAGGTGGGAAGCCAGAGACACAGTCAGTGGCACCCAGTGAGTAGGCAGCGCGAAAATGAGCTCCAGCGCATGCAGTATCCGCCCAAGAGGAACCTGGGAGAAAAGAGCAGCACATGGAGGAAGTAGATGGGGAGAAGAGAGAGTAGTGCCTTCAAGAAGCAACCCAGACGCTCTTCAAAAGAAGAGAGAAGGGGGGGCTGAAGAAGGAAACCAAACTCTCTTCCAGCACCATGGTAACTCGTCGAGCACGAAGGTGAGGAGGCTGTTTGTGTAGAAGAGCAACAGCAAGGATGAGGAAGAAAAATAGGAACCCAGCCAGCAAGGAGTCCAGTGGACTTCGTGAGAAGGCCAAAGGAGGCCTTTTTGATGGGGCCCTAGTTTTCTTCAACAAACTTGGATAGAGCAGGTCACTTTGGCAGCAACCGGCAGAGAAGCGGCAAGCAGATGATCACTTTGGATCTGAATCACTTTGGATTCTGCGGGCGGGGCGGCCAGATTTTTTTTCCTGCATTGCCGGACTAGTGCGAGACATGGTCGGTCAACAACTGGAATTAGTTGAGATTGAAGCAAATTTCCCCTGAAAAAGGAAACCAACAAAGAGCAAAACCAACAAAAACAACAACCACCCCCAAGCCAGGCACCAGGCCAGGCAGAAAAGCCACGGAAATTTGCAAGCTAAGTGAAACAGGTGAAACAAACGCGCCCCTCTCAGCCCCTCAAAGGTTCTCTTCCGCCATGTAGTAATCCTCCACGTTGTCCATGTTTAGATGTCAGCCATATCAATATCTGCACCTGAGTACTCAGGCGAGTCTCTAACGTCTGGCAGACGTCGTCGCTTGAGTTGATACGTACCCTCTCTAGTCTGCCACCTTTTTGCGCAATTCTCCATGAATGCATCAACTTCGGACTGCGCTACTGTTTCCTTGTCTGATAGCGCCTTCAGCAACTTCTTGAAGTCATAGACAAACGGTTCACCGTGATTTTTATAGTGTGCCATCCAGTCTTGACATGTCTTCCACCATGCTTGGACCTCTTTGATTCTAGCCCCACGATACTTTTTCTCTTCATAAGGGTCTGTGCGGTTGCGTCTGGCGGCCTTGTCAAAGAGCAGAGCATCGAGTTCTTCTTTGGATTTCCCAGTGGGTGCTTTGACGTACATTCGGTCAACCAGCACCCACCGTAGCTTGACCTCCATCCACAGATGCTGGGCCTGCAGCCTTCGCCGCTCTTTGCTGAATACCTGCGCTGAGATTTCCTCTGTGAGAGTACCCCGGGTTGTAAAGGTAGGCCAAAGGTTCTTCTGCGATAGCATGAAGTTGAGCCAGTCATCCGCATCCTGGCGGCCTGGCAACATGACACCAACTGTAAGCCTTTCACCTCGAGCGCCCTGCCACGCAGCAGAACACTTCTCCGAAAACACGTCACAAAGGATACCCTCCTGTAACACCCCATAGCTGTCCAAGAGAGCTTTATTGTCCAGTTCAAGCCAGAAGACTCTACTGCTAACATTGAGCACCGGCACAATTGTAGCACCTGGCAATGACCATTGTCTGATCTTGTACTTCACTTCAGTGCTGTCAGTATCCTCCATTGCCTCACTGGAACCATCAGCGCCCTGACTATTTTGGCAAGGATGTGCTGCGGAATACGTCTGGTGAGGCCCTGAGGCGGGCCGACCATGCTGCGGGTAGGTGGACCCCCTTGGTGGGGGCGACCACCTAAAAAGCCTCTCAGCCTGGTGTTCCGTTACTAGATGGACAGAAGAAGCTGCAAGAGTTGGTGCATCTGCCTAGAACTTGGCCGTTAGCGCGCCTGACTATCCCACTTGAAGGTCTTAGCAAGCAAATCGGCTATTAGAAGGGTATTGCTTTCAAATCTTGGCTACCAATCGGAAACCAGAGGCACACAATGGGAGGGTCCTTCAGACGGCCACGCATCTCATTTGGATCTTGGCTGAGTACCTTGCAGATACTATTGCGTGGCTCATGCGAAGTATTCTGGGCCATGACTCTAAGATCCTATTTGATAAAGACACTCAACTGCTTCTGACACCGAAGTTCTGGGTCTTGCCGCTGTATCGGGAATTCCTGAACAGTGCACGACGCATCCGACCTAGCCCCTCCTCTGAACGGGCTCGTGGTTGCACGGGGTTAGTCAAGGTCATATGTAAGGAAAACAAGGAGCAGAAAGGAAAGAGGAAGTACCATGCTGGTACGCCTCACCCGAATGATCGAGGTGGATTTACCCAATGGTTTGGGTCATGCAGCCTTATAAGTACGCTTTATGTCTGGTTTCCAGCTTGCTGGGCGCCGATGGTGCCGCATCCTCACTGGTGATACCTCTGGAGTACCGTCTGAGGTCAATGTAGTATAGGCCATTTGCCAGGTCACGAAAAGCATCATAGGCTGTGTCAAATCTATTCTGGTCAGAGGCTACTGATAAGACCTCTATTTCAGTACACTCTGAGTCCGTGGAGGAGTTGTCAGACACCTCTGACCACCCACTCTCAGCATCAGATACTGCATCAGAGACACTGTCCTCTCTTGCAACCATGTCCTGATAAGGAAAAGAAGGAAGCAAAGGTGAAGTGAAAAGAGGATATTCTCGCTCCAGGGCTAACCTCAATGGTGGTGAGCTGTATTGCGAAAACACCCCTGCACTCACAAGTGTAGTCTTTTTTTTTCTTTTTTTTTTCCTGCATTGCCGGACTAGTGCGAGACATGGTCGGTCAACAACTGGAATTAGTTGACATTGAAACAAATTTCCCCTGAAAAAGGAAACTAACAAAGAGCAAAACCAACAAAAACAACAACCACCCCCAAGCCAGGCACCAGGCCAGGCAGAAAATCCAAGGAAATTTGCAAGCCAAGTGAAACAGGTGAAACAAACGCGTCCCTCTCAGCCCCTCAAAGGTTCTCTTCCGCCATGTAGTAACTCCACGTTGTCCATGTTTAGATGTCAGCCATATCAATATCTGCACCTGAGTACTCAGGCGAGTCTCTAATGTCTGGCAGACGTCGTCGCTTGAGTTGATACGTACCCTCTCTAGTCTGCCACCTTTTTGCCGCAATTCTCCATGAATGCATCAACTTCCGACTGCGCTACTGTTTCCTTGTCTGAGCGCCTTCAGCAACTTCTTGAAGTCATAGACAAACGGTTCACTGTGATTTTTATAGTGTGCCATCCAATCTTGACATGTCTTCCACCATGCTTGGACCTCTTTGATTCTAGCCCCACGATACTTTTTCTCTTCACAAGGGTTTGTGCGGTTGCGTCTGGCGGCCTTGTCAAAGAGCAGAGCATCGAGTTCTTCTTTGGATTTCCCAGTGGGTGCTTTGACGTACATTCGGTCAACCAGCACTCCCCACTGTAGCTTGACCTCCATCCACAGATGCTGAGCCTGCAGTCTTCGCTGCTCTTTGCTGAATACCTGCGCTGAGATTTCCTCTGTGAGAGTCCCTGGGTTGTAAAGGTAGGCCAAAGGTTCTTCTGCGATAGCATGAAGTTGAGCCAGTCATCCGCATCCTGGCGGCCTGGCAACATGACACCAACTGTAAGCCTTTCACCTCGAGCGCCCTGCCACGCAGCAGAACACTTCTCCGAAAACACGTCACAAAGGATACCCTCCTGTAACACCCCATAGCTGTCCAAGAGAGCTTTATTGTCCAGTTCAAGCCAGAAGACTCTACTGCTAACATTGAGCACCGGCACAATTGTAGCACCTGGCAATGACCATTATCTGACCTTGTACTTCACTTCAGTGCTGTCAGTATCCTCCATTGCCTCCCTGGAACCATCAGCGCCCTGACTATTTTGGTGCCAAGGATGCGCTCCGGAATACGTCTGGTGAGGCCCTGAGGCGGGCCGACCATGCTGCGGGTAGGTGGACCCCCTTGGTGGGAGCGACCGCCTAAAATAGCCTCTCAGCCACCATCGACGCCCAGCAAGCTGGAAACCAGACATAAAGCGTACTCATAAGGCTGCATGATCCAAACCATTGGGTAAATCCACCTCGATCATTCGGGTGAGGCGTACCAGCATGGTACTTCCTCTTTCCTCTCTGCTCCTTGTTTTCCTTTACGTATGACCTTGGCTAACTCTGTGCAACCACGAGCCCGTTCAAAGGAGGGGCTAGGTTGGATGCGTCGTGCACTGTTCAGGAATTCCTGATACAGCGGCAAGACCCAGAACTTCGGTGTCAGAAGCAGTTGTCTTTATCAAATAGGATCTTAGAGTCATGGCTCAGAATACTTCGCATGAGCCACGCAATAGTATCTGCAAGGTACTCAGCCAAGATCCAAGTGAGATGCGTGGCCGTCTGAAGGACCCTCCCAATTTGTAGCCAAGATTTGAAAGCAATACCCTTCTAGTAGCCGATTTATTTGCTTTGCTTGCTAAGACCTTCAAGTGGGATAGTCAGGCACGCTAACGGCCACGTTCTAGGCAGATGCACCAACTCTTGCAGCTTCTTCTGTCCATCCAGTAACGGAACACCAGCCGCATCCTCACTGTACTCACAACTGTAGTCATAAAAGGAGGGTTCTAAGCCAGGACCAATCTAAATGGTGGAGAGCTCGTTTTGAGTAGGATTGAAATCAAATTTGCCTGGAAGCAAGAAAACAACCAAGAACAGAAACAAAACACAAACAAGCAACATCTACACACAAGCCAAGGCACCAGGCAAAGAAATCGGCCAGAGAAATTCGCAAACTAAGTGAGACAAGGTAAAACAAAACGCGTCCCTCTCAGTCCTTATAAGTTCTCTTCCACCATGTAGCACTTTAAGCCTGCGGAGTTTGCATGGACGAAGCTGCATGGATTTAATGCTATCTTTTTTTACATTGCTCCATTGAGGTTGGTCGTCTTTGTCAGCATGTCCCGTGAAAGGCTGCGGTTGTGTTGTGGACTCCAGTGCACTGACAGACCACACCTCCATGGGCCGTGCCAGCGCCAGAAGCTCTTTCATGCAGCTCTCAAACTGTTATGGTTTGTCATTGGAATCGAGAGTGTTGGCTGGATTATGGGTCTTTGACCCCAGCCTTAAGCTGATGGTTCTCACCAAAGAAAATATCGCAGCCCATGCTTTTTTTTTTTTGGCCATGCCGTGCGCGCTCGAAGCTCTGACGGTCATCAATCCTCTATTTAGATTGTCGCTTTCAAAAGGTGAGACAATAACCTAGGTGTCACAATCACCAAACAAAAACCAAACAAGGCAAACCACAGCAAACAAAACCCAAAAACAAACAGGACACCCAAAAGGAGTGAAACACTACGCTTTCAGAAATTTCCCCATGCCTCTCAGTACTGCTCCGCCAAGAAATAGCAAATATCTCTCATAGATATCCCACAGGACCCAAGGTTGTAATCTCCTACATGACAATGATCCAGGTCGTATTGAGCCACACCCGGGGGTGGAGGTTCCACTCAGTACTACTCCGCGATGATGTAGCAAACCCGGAATAAATGTCCCCCATACCTCTCAGTACAGCTCCGCAAAGAAATAGCAAATCATAGATTTCCCATATAACCCAAAGTCATACCTCGTGCTTCATCAGTCCAATGACTCAATGATGAAAATGGAAGAAGCTCCTTCTATTCCACAGCGGTCCAGTCATAGACCCTGACGTAGATGAAGTCACCAAACAGTCTGTACTGCTACGTTGGGTAGTTCAGCTATAGGTTTTCTTCCGCCTCTCAGTACTGCTCCGCCATGAAATAGCAGACACCACTCATAGATGTCCAATATAACCCAGTTCATAACTCATGCTTCCATAGTCCAATGACCCTGAGAGGAAATGGAAGAACTTCCTTAAAAAAAAAAATATCGCAGCCCATGCTGTCGCTGAACATTTGGTGTCCTTGCAGATGTCTGATTACCTACAAGAAAAGATGGGGCGCCTGGTTGGGTATTATGAACAGAACCGCAAGGGCTCATACACCCCATTCGACATCCTTCCTTCCAATTGGAACCAGGTCCTCAAACAAAAGTCGCTCCTCATTGGATGCGAAGGTGGTTTTCAGCAAGAATGCAGTCAGCAATTTAGCCCGGTGGCTGACTGGATGGGTAGCATTGATCTGTTCCTCGAGGATGAGGGACAGCAATAGGGCAATATGGAAGAGGCTGCTACGGTAGCAAGAACCCAGCTACCTGTTCACAAGTGTAGTTTGGTGACCACAGACAAACTCGAGGTGGACTGAAAAAGAGTTAGGAGTCAAAGTATTTAGAAAGAAATTCACTAAACGCCCTTTGGCTCTTCGCTGCCAAACTCAGTGTATCCAAGTCTATGATTTTGGGACGTACTGCGTTGCCTGGATTGCTTCAAGGAGTCATTTGCGTGGAAGCTTCGACAACTCTGGATGGATGGCTCTGCTGCCATAGATCCTGCAGTTGGGCAGTTCTGGTATGAGCTCATTGGAGACTCTCCTTCATGTCTATCTACAGAGATACAGCGTGCTGCCTATGCCATCTTATGGATGGATCTACGTGGCGAAAGAAAAGACCTTCCTAGCATGCTTGCCACGTCTTTGCTGAAGCGGTCTGGGTGTCTGGTCGCCAAAAATGGGAATGGGTGTTCTCCAGCAGTGCGAGAGTCTCCAGGTTACATATCAAACGGTAGTTGGAGTAAGATACCCAGAATTAGTCACAGTGGAAGTTTTGCAAGTACGTCGAACAGGAAAGTCCGCTACAAGTGGCTTCCTACCTGTTTTTTGGATGTCCTGCGTGCTAACATACATGCTGTTGAAGACATTGGAGCCGTGGTAGACTGGTTACTAGAACGTTGTGAGTTTCAGGCTCTCAGGCGGGTTACCACTTGTGTTGGAATGACGGTCCATACGGTCTTTCTTGCTCTAAACGAAAGTGGCGTTTCCAACAGGAGGTCGCAAGAAGTCATTCCTTCTGCTATCTGAAGATAAAGAGCAGCTGGAGGAAGTCTATGCTAGAGCAACTGTTGCCATCACCAGAGCGAGATCACTCTGTCTCATCATGGGTCCTCTCGACATGAAAGGCCTCTTGGAGGCAGCTACAGTTGTGGGTACACATGTGTAGTGCGAGTCAAGCCTATTTTTATCTTCATGGTGAACTCTCCTGTGCACCTCCAGATGAGACTTTCATCCACATGTTTCAACAGAACTGCTGCCTGTCTGGTCCGCACTTCCCTCTTCCCGGCAATTGTGGAGGTAGACCAGCTTTGGCATGTTTCTTATAACGACACACATCGAGTGAGCTCATTCAGGTCAGATGGCCCAGAGCCGCCGCTTCGGTGCCGTCGATTTGCATGTGGATATGCTTTGAATGGTTCCGAACATCCAAGTTACCTGGTGTGGCCTCAAAGGAATGGGCAATCCTCTGCTCGCTTGATACTTCCACAACTGACACGCTTCCTCTGAATCATGATTTCTTTCGCCCATTGGGTATAGAACATTTCTATGATTCGCTGGAGTCTCAGATTAGTGTCCGTCGGGAAGCTCTGCACTTGTTTGACTTGCGAGAAGATGAACTTCTGTCTGACCTGCATATTACTAGAGATGAGGTGTGCGGATTAGTCTTAGTGCCCATCAAGAATCTTGTGTCAACTATTTAGCTCGAGCAACTGACCGAACTAGATCCTGCAACTCTGATGGGAGTGAAAGTGCGAGCGACTCAGAACAGAATGACTCTTCTTCTTCGCTGGTGGCTGATGCAGAACAGTATGAGCTCATATGCTGCTGTGAGTAAAGACTTTAAAGACTTCACTGGCAATGATGATCTCATTGGGTCGGAATACTGCAAGCTCCAGAAATTGGAGATGGTTCCAGAAAGATGGCTATTGGCACAGTTATTCTTCTCACTGCAAACATGTGTAGATTACCTCGACCGGGTTCTGACTGGATGTTGTGAGGAAGTTCAGGTCACACGTACTACCTCTCAGACTCACTTACTTCCTTTACGAAGTGGCAAAATGTCTGACCATGAAGCTGGCTGTTTATTTAGTCAAAGAGGTTGTCGCCATTCTTAGGGCGGTTCTGACACATGAGACCAAGAAGCTGTACAATGACAGTACGGTGCACTTGCTTTGCTCCAATTACTGGATACAGCCGATTTCTAGGAATTGCTGCACTCATCGTTCCGATACAATGCTGTCAGAGAAGGAGAAAGAAAGCGACCTAGCAGTAGCTTGGCACGGATTGCAGCGTCTCTAACCATCCAAACAGCCGAAGCCATCGGCTTCTGGCACTAGCTTCAGTGACTGGATTGGAGGTACTTGTTATGCGGATACCTTACAGGTTTGGTTTCCGGCCCACTGGGCTCCGGTGGTGTTACAACAGCTGCAACAGAAGGAGGAAAATTATCGTGCAGATAACCCGTCTTGGATGGACCAGGAGGTGGCTTCTGTGGACATTCGCAAGCAATGGCAGGAGGCACGTGCAAACCGATGTATGCAGTTCAAGGTTGGCAATTATCGAGATGGCTCCTGGGAGAGCAACATCCGTATGCTAACAGGACCATTAAAGTTGACTGGAGACAGTTGCCAGTGGAGCAGTACCTCGCTGCACTACCTACGTTGAAACAAGGTGTCATTGCTGGGGCAGAAAGGTGCCCCTGGAAAATTACTAGGGCGGAGAAGTTGCAACTTTCAGTTCTCCTTCCCAATCATCTGTCTTTAGAGGATTGGTATGCAGGGGTTTATGGCTTACCAACTGTTTGGCCGGAGGTCTCTATGATGGGGGCTGACAATCTACGCAAAGTTGCTGGCTATGGCTATGACTTTCATCACCTGAGGAAGAAGCATGATGTCAGACTCGAGGCGAGGGGACCTGGCTGGTGCTCACCTGCTGATCTCAAGGAGCGACTCTTTACAAATAAGTCCAAGCGGCCGGGTGATGACACGAAAGAGGCTTTGCGTACTGATGGAAATACTTTAGCATGGCAGGCTTGGAATGTTGCTCATGACCTTATTTGGCAGTCATGCCAACCTGGCCCACCATTAGTGTTTCCAGGCGAAAAGGAGCTTATTCGTGCCATGTATGCCCAAATTGGCGAGGAAGAACAAGTCATCTCCCCTCCATATACTCGCACTCCGCTGGATGCATCTATGAGGGGACGGAAGAAGAGAAAGCAGGGCGAGGACAATGCCCTGGTTGGGTAGTCAACCCTGGTTGGGTTTGGATTCCACCTGTGTCTACATATATGAGGGTGCTTTGCCACCTGTGGAACTATCACAGAGACACCCTCAGGATGGAAGGCTGCTTTGCTTGTCTACTTCATTCACTCCTGAAAGCGGGAGTGCTTGGATAGATTCTGTTCAAGCACTTCTGCTTTATCTGGATGATGTATTGGTGGGCCGTAGACTGTCACGCAAGGCTTTACAATCTTCATTGATACTGGCTGTGCTTTCAAGGTATCTTACTATCGCTTGGGTGACTTTCCTTATGCACTTCCTGGCAACTGTGGGCCATAAGGTATAGAATTATTGGAAGTATGGCATTCTACTAGCTGCTGAAGAGGTTGTGAGAGCCGGGGTTTTGAGCGACGCACCAGGTAGTGAGAGCGTAAACATGTTTCACCTGTCTCACCTTTCATAGGTTGGTCTGTTTTTGTGGTTTGGTGTTTGGTTGTTGGGGCGGTTTTTGTTTGCTTTGGTGTTTTTTGTTTGTTTGATCCCTGACCAATCTGTGCGATCGAGTTATCAACCGATGACTAGTTTAGCATATATTCATGACTGCCACTGTTGTTACGACGAGCGCAGCATTGACCAAAAAAACATGGATTTAATGCCATCTTTGAGATGGATTTCTGGGTAGATCACTTTGAGCACCATGATCAGACAAACTGTAGAAGAGGTATGAACAACGATTCTGTAGGGTTTCGAAACATTGTATAGTGTCAGTTGCTGGTATGAAAAAATTGCAATGTCCTGCATGGACGTCTCTTCCACATCTACCAAGCAGGAGAGACCGTTGAGGCGTAACTTGTGAATGTCAGGGAAAGAAAGAGGTGAAGAATAAAATGGGTGCAAAACGCAAGTCGTTTGAGAAGTTCGCAGTAACTAATGCAGGTCTAGGATCGCTTCTAGTGAGCTTAAGTGATCTCAGTGCCTGGATCCAATGTCTTTTACCTGGCACATCAAAAAAAAGAAAGAAACTAAGCACACGTACCAATACACTCTCCGTCTGTGAGATCTTGAAATCTCCCATGCCGTGCAATGGACGGACACTGCACCATTTATCAACTGCATCCGCAGGTTCTCGGTTTTTGATCCAGGACCTCGGCGATAATTAGTTGGCTTGTATTTTCGTTTATTTCTTGAACGTTTTTGCATTTTTTTTTGAACTATGCTGCGCTCGTCATTACAACTGTGGCAGTCATGAAGCTGTGCTGAAGCAGTGATTGTTGGACAACTCGATCAAAATGAAAGGTCAGGAACAGACAACACAAAGTAAACCAACAAAACCAATCCCAAAATAACCACACCAACAACAAGCAAACAACAAGCAAACAACCTACAAGTTCCTGAGCGATCGATGAAAAGGTGAAACAGGTGAAACTGGCTCACGCTCTCACTACATCGCTGCAAACAATGTCTAAAAACTCCGGCTCAACATCTCACATCGTCAGCATCTTGTAGTAAATAATACCTACACTCTTCCTCCAATGGGCCAATACCTTGCAGTCAACATCAATGTTATCAGCGATTCTTCATAGCTTCAGTCAAAGCAATAGCAAAAGAAGAATTCGGAAGCCTTGCGTGCCCATTTGGTTAGGCCGAGAAGCACATCATTCAAAAGAAGCAGAAGTGCTTGAACAGGTTTGCTATCCAAGCACTCCGGCTTCCAGGAATGGATGGGTGTCAGACCAGCTCAGTGGACCCCAATGCAAGGAAAGGTGACTAATCCCAATGTGACTAGAGATAGTGCAACTACCAGTAAGGGCAATTCAGTATTTGTTGAACGTTTTTGCAAGTAAGCACGCAGACTTAAAAAAACTTTTGAAAAGAAGGATTCGACGGAAAGTTGGATTACAGGTTTGGACATGTGTAAAGTGTGAACCACAGTATACATTCCGTAGCACTTCAAACAAGGGTTACATTACAGGTTTAGACATGTGTAAAGTATGTACCACAGTATACGTTCCGTAGCACTTTGAACACGCGTTACATTACAGGTTTGGACATGTGTAAAGTATGTACCGAAGCAGT
>DF240634.1:63536-109934 GCA_000507305.1 Breviolum minutum Mf 1.05b.01 | reverse complement strand
TTACCTAATTTTACTAACATATTAATAATAATAATATTTTTACCACGGCAAATACAAAAATACCAGCGTAGCATATAATATCAAATATCAAATATTAATCTATTAATATATATATATATATCAATTAAATAAATCAAAAGAAAATAAGAATAAATTAAATATCGTTATTCTTTGTTATATATTTTATAAGAATCCATCACTACTAACATCAATCAAATAGATAAAAATGAAAAATAACATATCAAGAAAAAGCAAATAGCAAAACCTTGCAAAACTAGGCAGCATTTATTACATAGCAGCCATAAAAAGCACGAGTCACCACTTCCCTATATATTGGTTGAATGGAATGGTATCTATATTCATATATATATATATATTTATATCATATTATGTTGTATATGTTGTAATGGATCCGGTGTTACTTTTTGGGATTTTGCCGGTGACCTCAAGACTTCCGGTTCACCATCGATCAGCTTGCGACGGCCTCCCTATGACTTTCACCTGGCGAGCATTTGTGGGCCCAAATTGAGGCACAAACATACCAAGGAGCTTCGAATAATGATTCCCATGGTATGACTTTGGATCCATTCAAACGATTTCCATTTCCACAGTCTTCCTCCACACGTAAAAGCTGTACTATCACAGGACTCAGGTCAGTCCCACCTCACAACAAGTGCAACAATTATTATGTGGTCTGAACATGAAACTGAGCCCCATCAAAGCCTGATTGCCCCCTGCAGTTTGTCAGGCAAGTCAAACTCCTTTTTGTCTTTCCCCAGACCAGCTGTTCTTACAAATAGCGCTGGGAGTGTGCTTGCTCTCTTCGAAGAGAGCAAACCCAGCAACAACTTCTGGCATCTCAATAGCTCTAAACTCTGGAACTTGGAGAGAGAGGACTTCTCTGCACTGAATATCATGATGATGACAATACCCATTATAGATTATATCATGTGTCCATGCTTCATGTTGCTAAATCATGTCACTGGTTCTCTCCACAACTGTGAGACTGCACTATTTTTGACCTACATACGGGGCTGAAAGATAGGAACGATGGTATCGTCGATGTGATCCTTTGTGTTCAGGACAACCATGTTCGCAATCCACCTGCCAAGGGTTTCCGCTAAAGCATCAGCTTTTGAAAGGTGGGAATGGATTGGCACCTCTTATGCCCTTTTGGAAGGCAGTACCTTTTTTTTCATGTTTTTCCATTATTTCCCTTCAACAACTTGAACGACAATAATTCAACGAAGTCCGGCCTGATATTTCTGATCTCTTGCTCTCGCAACTTTACCCAAGCATAAAAAATGCCGAAGTGGTACTGCTGCTCGAAGGCCATCTCGTACATGTGGACATTCTCCTTTCAAGCATCATTGGACGAAAAACAACATACGAATCATCCTATTATACAATCTTCACGAAATTCTCAGAGTTTCTGATTCACCCACATTTTGTCAGAAATGACATCAAAATTTATAGAGCATTCAAAAAACCAATAAACATATACAAACTTACCAATCCATAACTGTCATAACTTCATCTCATTTCCATGAAGCCAAGGATCTGCGTAAATCAAATCCTCGATCGATTGGAAGGACGTCTGCCCGGTTCGCCCACCGGTCTCAGCGTCGTAGAAGTCCTTCACCTGGACCAGGCAGAAGTTGTGCGATGAGAAAACATGCTATGAAAAATAGATAAAAATCGTCCATAGCTGTACTGTTTGGCTGGATTTCCTTCAAGTGGCAAGACATCACTATGCCCACTAGTGTTAAAAATACTTCTCTACGCATCCGGATTACGCGAATTAGACTTTCGTGCATGCGGAGTCCGAAAAGTCTGTGAAGATTTGTCCCACGTCCAATTTCTTGGACTCAGCTTAGGCTCACCTGATCAAAAAGCTGGAGGTATTTGGAGTAGGGTTCCAGTGCTGCACGCACCGTGGTATCATTGAAGACCTTGCGCAACTCCTTGGTACCTTCGGGATAGAGGTAGCCAAAGTTGGGATACAAAGCCTCGCAATGAAGGAGAAAAAGCAGTGATTCATGTCTGGTTTATGAAAACCGTCAGCTGATGTTGGATGTCTGATATCACTCTCTGTGCAATTCCTATTTAGAGTGAATGACAAGAGCTGATATTTCTTGGGGTTTCAAGAGACAACGACTGTGGTGGGAATGACTGTGGATACTGTGGCAACTCTAACTATGCAATTGATCATACAGGTCAACGCTTTCAAACACGAGTCAACTGGCAGAATTCTCATCTGCCAGGTGTTCATAACAATTACATACAATTACTATGCGTAGAAACCTCATGCGTGATATTTGAAGACAGGACTTCACTAAATTCGCGGTTGCTCGTGCGGACGTTCATGGCCCTGAAATCATTGAGAAACAAAGCAAATATTGCCATAGAAATGAGTTGGAATGCGTAACTTCCCAGTAAGGCGGTGAAATATAGTATGTTTCAAACTTGACATGCTGAGTCAGGCTCTAAGATACAACAAACATTTCAAGCACATCATACCATATCTGATGTAGGAAAAACAATTCAAATCCATCAAAATTCATTCATATTCCTTAGAATGTTGATCTGTTCACCGCCGAAGAGCACCAAATAGCGACAAGAAACATTGCGGTCTTGGAGAGAAGACTCAGTGCTAAGGTTGGTGTTCAGTGCATTCATGGTGACCAGCAAAACCCGGAAATCTGCCTTGCAAACAAAGAAACTGTTGCTGAGACGTCCAACGGGGAGGAAGTGATTGCTGTAGACGACATCAAGATTGCTAGAAGATGATAGAAGATATAATGTGAGGATAATTCAAAGAAGTCATACTTGCATGTGCCAAAAAATCTGCCCACATCATAATAATAGAAAATAAGCTCAGATCAGAAGCACAACACAAAGAACTTCTGGAAAAGCAAGTTTCAGTCTGAATCTTTTTTCCAAATCTATCCAAATCTGGCATAGGCATGTGCATGAAAGCATGAATGGACGCGGTCATGATTTACATGAATGCTTGGCCATTCTGCCATGACTGCTCCCCTGCGAGCCTCCATCTTCAAGACGTGACCCATGACCTCGGAAGTGGTACCTCCTTGGCTCTCCACGAAGGAATAGAAGTCCTCCAACCAAGCCTTCTTCAAGCCTCATATCAAAAAATGTGGCTGTAAAGCACAATGCGCTATCAACAGAATTTAATATAATTTAGCGTAATCATTCATACAGCATCATAATTTATCACAATCTATAGTAACTCATCATAATTCATCATACCTTATCAATCCTTATCATACTTCATGGTACTTCACCGCCATTCATCATTTTACCATAGTTCATCATGGCATCATACTTGATCAAATCGGCAAAGCTTCTGACATCTCCTTGACTGTCTTGATTGTATAGGGACATACACATTCAATCTAACCCAATTGCAAAGATGTTTTAAGGCTGACTTTCACCTCAATCATCCTCCAGCTGTATGATTCAAAGGCTCCACCAAGGAACTGGTCTTCATAATCTCCAAGTCCTGCTTGGTCAAAATGCCTCCGACCTGTGATGTCTCAATGCCAGCTCGAGCCATGTCATCCTTGTCTCGATCTGCCTCTTTTAAGTACTCCTCAAAGTAGGCACCAATGGGCGTGTCTACGAGGAAGATCCGATAGACATCATCGAAACCACCCTGTACATCAAAACTCTCAGACATGATGACCTTCATGCCTTCAAAGACGCCCAAAGGATGGATCTTCTCCTCCAGCTCCTTGGGTGCCTTGTTGTTAAGGGCACCCTGGATAATCATGCACACGTTATCAATCATCTTTTCGCGTGCAATAAAATCCATGAAGGTAGTGAGGGGCTCCACTGTCTGTGCCTTCAAGTACCTTGGTTAAGACTCCATTCCAGGCTTTCAACAAACAACTTGCCGACAAGTCGATGTCAAAGAATAACAAGGAATTGTGGTTTCCTGATTCAATTCAACGCACGTTACTGGCAAACTCTCCCGCGAAAATCAAACATTGACTTCTCCCTTCCAATTGCAAAGGCACCTAAACTCATCAGCTAGCTTCTCGTAGCACTTCTTGGAGATGGTGGACACCAACAACGGTGAAGGTTCGTCCTCCATTTGATAACAAAGCAATCATCTTCAGCATTGACATGGTTGTGGCACACTGACTGTCAGCGATTCTCAAGTGCCGACCCAAATCAACCATCCCAAAACCGAGTCTCCAGCTGACTGATTGAAGAACCTACTACCTGCTGTGAATCATAAGCATATACAAACAGTATCGAGAGCATCACTGATTATCATGATATATCATGATATCATGTAAATATGTGTATCTAATTATGCATGTAGTTAATTCTACATATACATATTATCATGCATGATCTAGCAATATCTAGCTGCAAACTATTCCAGGCCACAAGGTCTTCCCCTGTCTTCCAGATTCTTCCTCTCCTGGAGGAAGGTGCCATAATCCGTCTCCTCCAAAGCACTGCGCATATCCTCCAGAGTGTCGCAGGTGCCCAGGCGTCGGTAATCTTCTACCCCCAAGAAGCCGGATCTCAATCCTCTGGCCACGGCTTCAGTGAAGCCATGACTCCTTGAGTGAATTGCAAGGGGCTCAAAATATGACAAGCAAACATGTGCTTCAAAAGTGGGGCGGATGCGAGGTTTTTAAATACAAGTACGGTGTTTCTTGACATGATATCTCCATCTGAATTGCTGTGAATAGTAAGAGAGTACGATGCAAATTGTGCAGACCAAGGGTCACATTGAACATCGAAAGCTCCATGCTGGCACAACTGACAGGACTGCACAACCGATGTCAAAGCCAAAACTGATCTGCGGGATCTGTGTCAAATTTGACAGCGCGAAAGGAAATGACCTTCCTCCACGGACAAAATACAACTTATTATCAATTGATTTCATGAAAAATGATGAAACAATATGTACAAACAAGGAGACATGTCCTTCTTTGACTGCGTCAGATTGACATCAAAATAACATGTAATATCTTCAATTCCATCCCAGCATGCATAACTTTCTCCATGAACAGTTCTGATTAAAGATGGATATACAAAGATGAAGAGTGATTCAAGATGGTGTAAGGGTAAGAATGTGTACGACCGTAACACTACTGTTGCAGGGATCGCCTTGGTGGCGCGTGACTTCGCCAGTTGCCAGTCCTTGGATTGTCATCGAGGCCAGCTGCAATCCTCGGGACAGGTGATCAATGGTGACCATAGGTTTAAACCATGATAACCATGCTTAAGATATCATCTGACATCAAATTTTGCTGTACTTTCTATTCATACATCTCATTCAAATTCAACATGCAGCATGATCGCTAAACCTTTAACTACCTAAGCTCTGTGTGCAACACACAATGTCATGTTGTCATGTGCAAACAACCTTTCGCTGGCTTTTCGCCCAGTGTCGACGGGCCGGGAAGTCGTCGTTCCTCAATCGTGAAAGTCTTGAAGTCGACAACCAGTGCGATGGATCGATGCAAAACAAAAGTCTTGAAGTCTTGGTCTTGAAGAAATCATTTCTAGTTGCATTGCACCGTCAAGTCGCATACCCAAATTCTACTTGCCAAGCCCAACTATGATGTGAAGCTGTACGAGTATATGATCCGAGACAATCTTGGTGTAAGACCCGTGCTACATGGGGGTGTGCGCGAGAAGTGCCCTGGTACAAAGGTGCAGTTTCTGTGGTAAGTCATATATTTCCAAATAATTTTCCAGCTGTACCACTCTACAGTACCCCTTTAAAAATGCGTACTCCACCGTAACCCAAGAAAACAATGCAAAATCATCCTTTAAAACAACAGTGCAAACAGTCATATTTCTAGTGTGGATTTTGTATTGTTTTTGGTGATTAAAAAACAGCCATTCCGCCCAAGGTTATGTGTTCCGCCAAAGGAGAGCCAAGATTCGTCCCGCTTTTCACCGGATGGTCGAGACCTAGCATGGTTCTGCATTGGTGCTGAGGGCCCATTGTAGCTTTCAGACTTTGCATAAGAATCAGAAACCTCAATAATATTCAGAAGAGTTCATGTTGGTCCATTCAATTTACAAACATGCTACCTGATTTCCAAACCTGACACCTTTAAGATCATCTGTTGAAGTCATCTGCAAAACACTTTCAACCATGTTAAAGTTCATGTTCCATTAGACAATTATCTTTCAAATAGATTCAAGTAGGTGGTAACTTCCACATATCTGAAACTTCCCCACCTCGCTGCCACCTTGTGGACCTGCGAAGTATCGGGAATAGGCTGTCGGAGACCTTGGTGCCCCAAAGGCGGCAGGTGAAAGGATGAGGCTCTGGGTTTGGATGGTTTTGGAATCCACAAATTAGATGAGAAGCTAACGCTACTCCAAATGCACAATTCATCCATACTGTGTACGTTATCAAGATTCATCAAGATTCCAAAGCCTAAAAGGCCTCTTTGCACATACATTCCAACATATCCTGCCAAACACTTCCGTCAAAGTCTTCCAACAACAACTGCCCCGTGCATCCGCACGCGAAGCGCCACCCTCAGGGCGCCTCAGGCTGTTTCTGAAATGATCTACAACTGGTTGGGGTTTGCAACAAGATAACAACAAATCAAATCAAACAAGTTACCGACACGACCGCTTCTTTTGCATCGCAACATCTTGAAACTAATCCATTTTCACACAACAGTTCTCTTGTAAATCACGTATTTTGACATTGAGCCACCCATGATCTTACAAGTCTTACAACCAGTGGTGACATTCCTTCAGATTTGATTGACTTGTGTATCCTTGCAAACAAACTTGAGATCGCGCACCATGAGGAAACTAAATACACCATCCATTTTGACCTCCCCATGCAGCGTCTCTAAGAGAAACCTGGAACTTTGAGCCCGAAACGAATTCAAAGCAGAGCTGGATGCCACAGGTGGACCTCTAGCAACGAGAGTCAGCTCCACCAACAAAAACATATCGTAGCCATCTCTGATCACACTTTTCCAAACCAACAATATGATGCAACGGAATCTGAACAGAAGCCGTGAGCCAAACGGACCCCAATCAATAACCGCCTGTAAGATTCATCTGCGCTGCATTCAGCTGCATCCTCATCTGAGCTGGAGTGAGATCACCACCACCTTGAGCTGGATTCAGCTGCGCCGTTGTAACCCCCCTTTTTCGCTGGTGAATTGGTCAGTGCTGGTTGAAACATCGTGGCTGGCACTCCCAAATCTTTGCATCGTAGCCCGCTTTCTTCAGAATCCAGGAATCCTCACCAGTGGAGCTGGTAGGCTCCATATCTTTGACACAGTTTTCGGGTTTCACCTCAGCAATAGCAGCAATTTAATACAATGTGCAAGCCACATGTTCCCTATCCATGGTAACCTGCTTTTGAACTACTAGACTATAGGCTTCAAAAAGAGAGAAAATATCATAAAATCATATATGAGGCATGACATTTTAATCGTTACAGCACTGTGTGCAACGATAACATGTTGCCAAATAAATCCGGAAGGCTGTGGGAGCACGTCCATTTAGAATCACTCCGATACAACAAATACGGTCATGGACTTAATCATTTGCCTGACGGTGAATCAAACGTTCTTGAGGTTTTGGTTCAACTTCCTACTTCCTCTGAGTTTTTTAACTCAACGAAACAAACAAAAACAACAAGATATAGAGTCCACTAGTCTTTGTTGGACCCTCAGAGATCCTCAGAGTAATTCCTTGTTGCATTTCGTTGCAACGGATTCTGAGGAACCCTGGCAAGCTTCAAAGTACCATTCACCTGCCAGAGTCAATCCGAACCACCGGATCAGTCGATTAAGTTTTAAACCTTGGAGTTGGAGTCAGCTGCAATTTTTCAACCAACAGATCATGTGGTCATTCATGTCATTCCATGTTTTCCAATGTTTTTTTCAATGATTCATTATCATGTGATGGTTCTCTGTGGCTTAGATTCTATCAAGCTTGGATTTTGATAACTTGTGACACACTGGATTCCGATTTCTACATCTTGGATACTTTTTGCTGCAGCTGTCCAGCGTTGGAAGAAGCTTCCTGCCTTCACTTCCAAAGCGCCTTTCTGCGGATCCCAACCTACGAGTAGCTGAAAAACGGAACCCAATGATGGGCACAATGCATTTTAAAAACACTCGGGTCATCATGGTGTGTCACACTGCTGGCATAATTGGAATCTTTCACATCTACATCTTGGAGATTTCTTAATCATTTATACACAGATTAGGAGGTACCATCATAGAACTTTTGCGAAACATACCCGTAGCTCCATAAACAAGTTAGAAATCTCATTCAACAACAACCACTTCCCACTGGGCTCTTTTTGCAAAACCATAAACATTCAAACCATCTCAAACCATGGCTTTCTGCAGGGATGAGCTTGGCCTTCCACAGTTCCTTGGGCACCATTCCAGGTGGAAGCGGTCAAACCTCGCCAAAGCGATGGCTCCACAACAACATATTACAATCATGAGTGGTGGATGTCAGAGACACCAACACAACATCCTCTCAAATTGAAGGTTTGAATTTCAAGATTTGATCGTTTTCTTCACCTTTTTTTTCTCTGACATAGTGGTGCCTTGAAGTCGCACACGAGCTCCTTGATGAAAACCTGAAAACCATGAAGGCTCTGAGGTCTGATGCAAGATGACGCAATGTGTTTCAAAGTGCTTCGGGAGCATGGAATAACATCCCTATCCATCTGAGTCTCTTCAAACTATCCTGGAATCCGTATAACTTACGCTTGACTCTTGACATCTCTTGACATAACACAGTGTTTGAGCCTGGGGAAGTTTGGATCGCTTCCGAGAAGCTTTGGAGGGCTTGTGGTAACAAGCAAACAAGGGAGAATCTATGTCGGTCTTCCGTGGTGAGGAAAATAGAACCAGTTGTTGTATCATCACGCAGTTTCGCTGAAGCCCTTTGAAGACTTGAAATGTTCACAGTGTCCAGGTCATGTATAATATGTATATATATATACATATATCCAGCTATCCCTTACAGGACCACACAATCAAAATTGGAACATACTGATAACGAAACAGTGGCCTGGGTCTGGGTACCATGCCGTCCATACAAGTGTTGTCCGGCCAAAGTCAATTCCCACATATTCCCAGTTGGTCCCAAGAGCACCTGTTCCTCCAAGACCGTTGCTACCTTAAATTCCAATGTCAGTTTCCAATGCTCTTGTGAGAAAAAAAACATATTGACCGCTGAGTGCTGAACTGGATCCACCCCACCATTGCCTGTGGATTTTGAAATTAAACTCGCTCAGCAACTGAGATCATCAGGGCGGTGCTTGCCTTGTGGGACCTTCGTAAATTCCATCCTCCGAGGCCATTGTGGAGGCTTTGCCTGGGCAACAATTACAGCTCGTCAACGCATGTGGCAACGGATGGTTGTAGAAAGTAACCAGGAATAACACGTGAAAGCATTGAAATCAACAAAAACAATAGAAGCCACTCAACCCTTCAAAGACTGCAATGATCCAGTGTGCCTAGAACATCTGCCACGGCGTTGGCTCTCCTGAACGGATGGAAGGTATCTGAACACAGATTTTGAAACTCTTGAGCTTTATGCACTTTCAGCATGTCAACTTGCAAGATCGTGCAAGTGTCGCAACTGCTCACACCATTCAATTGCAAGAGAATTCAAACAAGATACAGAAGCACAATTACTCATGTTATGTAATATATCACAATTTCTCATTGGTATATACTGTATCAAGAAGCAACAAAAATCAGGAAAGCCCGTCCTGTCAGCATTCCGAGCTGAAGGAAGAAGTGTGCCTCCAGCCTGGCACAGATCTGCACATTGGATCACATTGGATGATATTGACCATGACAATGTCATGATGGAAGCGCTTCAAGACACTGAGGGACCCTGGCTGGTGATGAATGCTCACTGGGACCTCACGCAATGCAGTCCAGCTGGCAATCATTGGGATATGTCGGATAGGTTGATGTTGGTGGATACCCAACGTCTGTTTGTTTTTTAGGCAAGTAACAACCCTGCAAATAGTTGATATTACTTGCGCCTGTGCAATGAAACATCTTCGGCATTTTCGTAACATCGTCCAGCACGGTCAAGCAAACAACATACATCAAGAATTTGTATCCGTTGATCTCTATCTGCTGAAGTCGGACCTGGAGCAAGATCAAATGATATCAAATTGATCAACCGCATTGAAGAAAAACAGAACCTCCCAACATACACATCTCATTCACATGGCCCTATCTCCAATAAACACCTTGACCTTCCCTCCACATCTTTGGTGCAGGTCACCCTTCCTCGAAGGGCTCCATGAAGTATTCCATGTAGCAGCCTTAGGTCTGAGGTTGCTCATGGTACATTGATTGACAACAACGCGATCAGTGATATACTCTTGATGGCTTGATACTAAATACAGGATTGATATGGATTGATCATCAAATGTTAAAAGATTCTTTATACGATAACATCTGAATTCGCTCATCAAATCATATGTGCCAGTAATTGTAATTTGATCCTGATACGTGTGAAATTTGATTGGTGTATAATATATAGATACAACTTTGCAGCGTCTTTGATACATCCCACTGGTGCCTTGGTTGAAGAGGTGGCTTTTGGTGCCATTTGGCTGTGGCCTGCCATCATACATCTGAAAATTGTAGCGCGAAGTCTGGGTACAAACGACAGTGGGCATTAACTTTGGACCTTCTGATTCTCCATGTAGTTTTTGATGATGATTTTGAGCGACATGTAGTGACATAATGGCAAACACACATACACGCAAATCACACACTGCAAGCACCATCTTTAACAAGATTTAAGAAGTTTCAAAAATCACAACCAACGGCTCACGGACTTCTTTTTGAGTGAACAGAATCATCCAAGCAAATGACATGGAGACTACCGAAGTCGAAGTTGCCTGTAATTGGCTGCATTTTCTCCACATCTGCAGGTTGTTGTGGGACTTTCTCCTCGAAAGCCTGGCTTTGCACTTCAATACAAACCAAGGCTTGCCATGGCGATCTCTGTTCCATGTTCATGATGAATATCCCAAATCAAGATCATCACCATGCCATATCTTGCCCAATCTTGCCTGAGTGGCATTTGGTTGCCTACCATTTCAATCCGTTTCACAACATTTGACCTTTCTGTCGCTGGCCTGGTACTTTCGAGAGCGCAGAATTCCTGGCTTCCACCTCCAGGAACGGCACTCGGCATTGCAAGGCGATTTGGCCGGTTGAATCATTGCTGTGTTCAGCCAAATGCTTAGGCATCCACCATTGGATCACACAGATCACAACCTTAGGCCGAAATCAAATGATGAAGGTTGAAAGAAATGACCAAGTTGACTCGACCAGTCAAAAATCCGAGGTGCAACAAGTGAAAAAAACTGAAACGGTTTCCTCCAGCCCCGGTGGTTCTCAAGGAAAAGCGAAACGGCTGTGATTTGTAGATAATTGTCATGGCGGCTGCGCCATCACTTCCCCAGAGACAAAAAACTCTAACGGTTTGGATGAGGCAAAACAACCTTCAGAAATTGTATGAAATTTCTATATTCTGATCAACCATGGCCATGCCACACATCATGTAGCACCGTACATTGCCAAGTCCCGAACGATGGAGATGAACAGCCTCAGCTGGAATCCAGCCTCCCTTGAACTAATTAATGAACTAATCCCATTAGCACCTACAACAAGAACGCCATTCGAGGACACAAGGATGCTGAGAACAAAGAGGAACAAACGACACTATAAAAAGAACTCCGCCAATAGAAAGAACAACGACGCCTACAACATTCAACAACATTGATAACGAATGGCAATGACAACGAAAAAACTTGAAAAAACGACAGCACGACAAACACAAGCACAACCTCATTTACAAAATCATGATAGTCGCAATGTCGCACAGAATATCCAATTGGTCGACAGTCATTGTCCTAATTTGTTCTTCGCACGTACACCAACTCCTTGCAGCCTCGCAACACAATAGCTCCACCTATTGCGATGGCAATCATCCTGGGAGACGGTTCGTGTCTCATTGTCTTGTGGTCCCGCATGGTCCCGCTGTATGCAGTCTTGCCGGGATTTGACCCAGTCTTTCGAAGTCCCATGGTGCATGTTTGACACAATTCACAAAGAATCTGGATTGATCATTGAGCAATGTGCTATTGACAATATTGCCCTTGCAAAAATCTCCCTGGGTCCCCAACGCTGTGTTGGTGGTATCCTCCTGACATGCCACAATTGCATGTGATATCGATGCTGATTCGCTTCAGCTTTTATTTCATTTTTTTCTTTTAGCAAAGGGAATTTTAACATGCACAAGCTAGGGATTGAAGGATGCAGGAACCCACAATGAAGGCATGCGCAACAGCTTGTCGTATGTACTGTGATCATCTTCTCCACAAATTAAAGAAATGCAGTCGACCCAAATGTATTCTATTTGCCTGTCGGTCTATGGACCTTCTATGCATGGTAACATGATGTGACATGCCTTAGCGAGTGAATCGGCTGTTCCTTGCAACAATGGACGAGTTTGACCAAGCATTCCATATCTCCATACTCGGCCTGCAACTGCTGATCCGTTCCAACTGGCAATGTTGAACTCTCAGTAGCCAGCTGCTGGGGACAGCATTGGTACTCCACCTGCGCCAGCATCAGAGTTGGTGTTACCAAGAGACCATTAGATTGAAGAGACCATCAGAGTTTAAGAGACATAAGAGACCATGTTTTTTGTCTACAAACACCCCAACTGTTGTTTTCATGACCGGTTCACACGAAGGAGCGTTGAACCTTGTTTGCTATTGCAATTTCTTCAATGATGAGTTGTTGTTGGCACAGTTCTGGATAATTTCCAGTATCCTCTAAATAGCTTTACAATGAAGACTTGTATACGTACTTTACAATAGAATCTTGCAGGCAGCAAAAACAACACAATTTGACAGATTGCCTTGTGAAACACATTGTGCAGTTTGAAACGTCAACATCCAAGTGGCCACGAGGAATGGAATGACAAAGCAATCATTCTCATTTCCACTATAGTCTGGATTCACTTCTGAAATGCAAAGAAATGGGTTCCTTATGCAACTAAAGGGCACCACAAATGCACAAAAAGAGAAAATGGAAAGCAACAAGTAAGCAAATCGCTACTTACATACATGCAATGCCACAGTTCAAACTCCTAGCCAAACAGCTCCCTTGTGTGTCATAATCTCGCTAGGCTGTCCAAAGTTGCATCACCTGTTTCTGTTTTCCATAGATTTCCATCATTTCTGGAAAGGCTGTTTGGGTTGTCGCTTCACTGGCATGAATTGCCAAATCATGCAATTTGACATAATTTGACTGTACAAACGATCAATTTCTCTTCTCAATTGCAACACGCAACCTCAATTTTTTTGTTTGAATGATTCTGGTGTCACTCAAAACATTCAGCTAAAACATGGTCTTCACATCGTTGTATCGCAATGCCAATCAGGTACATGTGTAGCAATTCTGTTTGGTCACTTGATGTGACTCACCAACCACAAACTCCACATGAAAGCTGTTAAGTTGTGTATAACTTTCCCACAAAAGATCTCAAAAGACACTGAGAGACGAAACTTATGCAAACCAATCATGGCGAACTTATCCAAATTTCAACAATATTCAAAGGGCAATATATGGCAATATCCTTCAAACCAATGTCGAAGGATGAAATGACCACTGGAATAATCTAGACGTGACCTTTATTGTTTTAGATGTTATTCTTTGTCCTTGCTAAACAACCGATCGAAGCAACTTTATGGACAGAAGGATTCCATTCCAAATCATCCGAGGGAATCTGACGATCACATCTCCGTGACCCAACTAAATCTACTGCAGCACACTTTCATGCCTGAAATCCGCCGGTTGGTGTAAGGACATAATCGTCCTCCAGTGTTGCGACACGTTGCAACCCCTTGAGGACTTGCGGACTTGATGAAAACACATCTTCCATGGACGGCTTGTTTTTCTGTAAGAACCGAAATAGTGTAAACTGCAGTGTAATAACAACCTCTAATAGTGTGACAATATCTCTGAAATTCAATGACCACTACAACTAGAACCATTCAAGCAACATAAACTAATTGTTTTTGATCGTATGTCTTGTAAAATGATATCACCTGTTACTCGATACATGTCCATACTATGCATTGTACTCAAATTCATTCAAATTCTTTGCCAATCGTGCCGGATGTTTCAATGCTTTGCACTCCTTCGGGATCTCCAGATTGATCGGTGTTCTCAAGGTGCCTTCGCCAATGGATGTGTTGCCCTGGCATTCAAACTCGGGTGAGTGAAACAAGCGAAGCAAGGCACCACAGTGTCCAACAAGGGTTCCCGAAAAAAAAAAAAACGACTTTACCATCCTAGTCCCTGGAACTTCGGGTTTGATTGAGAACCCAGGATTTTCAAATCAAAACCCGCACTAAACCCAGATTAAACCCGTACAAAACACAAAGAGCACAAAGCAACTATACTCATTTGGTCTGGACAATGTCGGGTGTGTGAAAAACCGAGTTTCCAGTAGAACCTCTATTTGAAAAGGTTGTTTTGTATACGGAGGTATAAACATGCATACATCATACACTTCATTACACTAAGTATTGCATATTATTGCTCTCCACTCTCTGCCCTAAAGAATCCAAAGACCTCAGAAAGGAGACTCTGCGCCTGGGACGTCACTTCGTAGTAGCGCCACACACCATCTGTACCCCTGGCTATTCGGCAATCCTCAGTTTGCATAATGGAGTCGCATTGGCATGCACCCCTGATGTTCAAGGATATTTATTGAACCATGTCCATGTGGCTATAGCCTCTTGAAATCATGCAGCAATGCTTGTGACATATTACAGAAATGGTCAATTCCATACAATATGGGTCATACTTACACACAGTCCTTCCTCCCACCCCGTGCCCATGGTCACTCCCTAACCATGTGGAGTGGATGGTGGAAATGTGATGATGCTGATGATAAGTAAATTTGTGGATGTATTTTCATGTACAATGTTCCGTGTGGCAAACAGTGGAGTATGGGTACCATGACGGGATGGATGAGGGGATGGGTTTGTGGGGGTGAAGGGGGTGAAGGGGACTAGGCTTCCGTGCTGCGCCAGTTGGTAAACCGCCCAGTTTCAACCAAAAGTTCAGAGAACCATCTGCAGCGCCAAGACCTTGGGAATTGCAATATCCGGTAGGTTGTGTACTTCATCCACTGCTTCATCCATTGTTTCATAATGGTGAAACATGGTGAAACTACATATACGTCGTATAATATGATTGCTCTTACAGAGTACTGATATCAACTGACTGGCACTGGATGATCGCATTTGTTACTTTTGCAACGAAAAAAATATGACATCAACCCGAATAACCCTTCGGAAGTCTGCACATCTGTCATTGTGACATTTGAGGTAAATCACTGAAACGCATCTCTTCACGCCACACAAAGCTGGGTTTCCATCAAATCCTCTCCAGAGCTCAAAATCATATACAATAAACGGCCACGTGGAACAACACCGTAAAATTGTGATAAGTTTTGTGTGCGACTATCATGGCATACTGGAATTATCCTCCCATTTTCGCCAAGGTATTAAGTAGCTCTGCAGACCCCGAGTGGATCTGTCAGCAGTAAGACGCCACCACCACTGCAATGATTCACAAAGGAGCCACTGAAATCACTGAAAACAGGATGGCTTTGGCGTGTTCTTTTCTGGTCTGACACTTGCTTCATCCTGACATTTGATTCTTGGAGACTAACACTTAGCATCAGTTGGCAATGGTTCGGCCAGATCTATTTGAATTGCACACAAGTGCCCGTTTCAGGCCAGTGCATGTGCAGCATCGCATCTTTGAACACTGCTGGCTCATTTCTCCGCCACAAAGACGATCAAAGACGGCTAAAAATACCGCTTTGAGCAGCCATTGGCCCATTGGGATCAATCTCCTCTCATGTACCACCGAATGTATTTGAATTCTGAAACATGGTTCCATCATGTTCCACCTATCATCTATTCAAATTCATAATGCGATTAATTATACCGTTCATACCCATTCAACCAAATCAGCATGGGACACCAATCTGCAATACAAATGCAACACTCTTCATCTGGTCAGTGTCTGTCACTCCCGCCTTTGAAGTTGACCCCGTCACTGGTCATGCAAACTACACATGTTGAATGTGCGAACGATACTAATGCGCTGGGATGCGCTGGGATGCGCTGAGCTCACTACTTCTTCCTCATATTGCCTGGCACTTTCAACTATTTGAAGTCGCAAAAAAACATCTTCAAAAATTGATGCATTGAACCATGTTCAAATTGCTTCAACACATCAGTTCCTGTCACCTAGTCAAACTGGAATGATACACGCACAAGTTCAAGACACCTTCAAGCCACATGATATACTGCGTGTATACATATAGCATGTAGATACGAATCGAAAACACATGTCTGGCTCCAAGGGTTGGGGACACCATCGATCTTTCGGATCAAACATTCGACAAGTTTGAGTCTCATTGGCCAAACCCAGGCCGAAGGGCTTCATTGAGCTGAAGGCAATGACAAAGGTTGCAATTTCATGAAATTTCATCATGCCCCTTACACTTAACTCCTTGACTTCCGTACATCATGTCATGTCATGGAGCCAGGAATTTTCAGAAGTCTGATCAGCTCCCATCGAACCGGTCACTTGCAGTCATCGGGCCCTTATGGTCCCGGGTCCTGTGGCAAAGATGTTGGCCAGGCAATTCTTGTAACCTGAAAATGACCATGTCATCGTCATCACCAATCAGCATCCAAATAGGAGTTATATACATCGAATGATTCCACCAACCAACAGTGAAAAGTAAAGCTGAGTTTAGAGAGATTCCATAGAGAAGCGATAATTCTATATAATTCTGGTACATGAAACATGAGCAAAATTTTGCGGCAATGAAAGAAGCTGTTCTTCCGCCAGGGAGCTATCAATTGATTTAAAGGGATGGAAGGAAACTTGGTCGCCGCTGCACCTTGCGGTGTTGAGAGACAAGGGGTCAGCAAACTCTGATTCAATTAAGTTGGCTCAAGGATTCGTTGGCACATGTTAGCACCTTAAATGCAAACAACAAACAAACTACACCAGCTTCATCTGACCTCTATACTGTACTTTGCTGGGCTGAAACTTTCAAAATGATGCGACACATCGCGTTCATCAAAGTTTCGACATTTGGCCAAACAATGTCAAACATGTCTTTTTCGGCCAATGGGATGTGAAGCAACCGGTTTGCATCAAGTCAATGGTGACGATGTTCGGTCCAGATGTTGTAAACTGGAATGGAATCAGAAATTTACAACTTCAAAGTCTCTATCGTCTTTACCATACATGTCAATCTGACATAATTCGACATAATTTGACTCACTTTCAGAAGCTATCTTTTTAGCTTTTAAGTGCAAAAATGAAGGTCAACCAGCCCTACGTTTGGTGCCCTGAGTTTTGACAACCAGCCCATCGAGCACCAAATCCACTCTGGACAATCGCAATGTGCTTCACACCTGCAGCTCGGCACAATTCCTACATTGTTACGTTCGGCATGCCTGAAGTGCAAAAAAAAACTAATCTATACTGCAGCATTGTCTTACCTCTCGGAAAGAATAGGTTGAAGTCAGGTTGTTGAAGCTCGTGCTTGCTAATCGTGGATGGAAATCAACTTTGAACAATGGAGAAACAAAACCTATTGACTCCAACTTGAGACATCATTATGCTTGCCCAACGAATGTTGGTTTCTCCGATGGTCCACTGGTGACCTCTCTTAGCTCGCTTAGACTAACTGTCAAACTCACAATCGCAGTTTACCAAGCGGCATGAGTTCAGGTGCGAGAGCTGGCGGCTCACCTATAGCCAATACGCCCAACGATCCCATGAGAGCATTGAATTGTGGAACAAAGGGCTGAATGATAGCGACGGGTTCTATGGATTTGTATGGCAAGTAACGGCACGTCTGAATTGAAACAAGCAAACCTATATATTATAACAATCACATAATCACCCTAAAGTATAATAAACGCTAGTTTTTTACTTCGAACGAACAGATTCATGACCTATGGTGTTCCCAGTGCATGAACGATAGAGGCAGAAATTGAACAAGCAAACCTTTTCGCATGAGCTAGGAGCGAGCTGAGATAGCAAACATGGACACAAGACAAGCACCGCTGAACTTGTCCAGGACAGTTGCAGTCTACATGCTGCAAAACGATCTTACCAAGTTGCCGTTCGTGACTTGCAGCACTTTGCGCAAGCACTGGTCCATGAACATGTCCTTCACATGACAGAAACTCAGCATCTGCAGAATCTGAACACTCAGCACAAGTTTGAATCAAGTCCAGATGTCAAGTGTCTTGCAAACAGTACCTTTCTGAATTGTCTTGTCTCGTTTCAAAACCAAAAAACACAAATTCACAAAGAATGCTTACATCTGCCTCAATCAACAAAAGATAAAACACAATCACATATGAATCATATGCATGTATATAAGTGATAATACGAATCGCCTCAAGCACTATCATGCCTAAAAACCTTGCCACCAGAAACAACAACTCTACCACCACGCAATGCTTGAGAAACGAGCAAAGCCAACATGGTCTGGGACGGTCCTCGCCCCATTGACCGAAGTGCAACCTCTCAACACAAGCCTTTGGTGCCTTTCCATCGAAGCTGGCTTCATATTGCCCATTTAGGGCTTGCATGGCCTTAGCAACTGTCAAATATGCAATCGAAATTACTGTACGTATTCTTGAAGGGCAAAGGGGGCAAATCCATGACTTGAGAGTAAATGAATAAAACACACACACACACAGAAACAAGGACAATCAGAATGGTGCAAGCAAATTATGGCTCAGTTCACACTGCCTGAGTAATTGACGTGCTTTTGGTGCAAGTAAAATGTCGCTTCATCTCTGAATCTGGTCTGTTCTGTTGAAATATCGTCAGTCTTTCATTCCAACGTCATGTGCCATGTGCAAAGTACATCAAAAAAACGAAGATAACAAAGTACCACTTAGACTCTCAATGTCATACCTCGGTGCCCAACTGGTTTTCCAAAGAATTCCACGGGGCCATGCATTCCATACCTCGGCGACTAGGCGGATTGAAGTGCCTAGTGACGACGGTGCAAGCTGACGTTTGCTGCCCAAGGACCGACAGTTATTAAGATAAGGTTCACCATAATTCCTCGGAATCCAGTGGCTGTTGAGTGTTGCGAAGCATCAACAATGAATACAATGATTCATGAATCATAATTCATCCATCTTTGCAGATGGGTAGCTGCATCAGAATTGGTCGAGCACGCATTGGCAAGAAAACCTGAGATGCAAAAAAGCACCTGCACTACCTTGTGCCTTGTGACAATGGTCCAACCATGACGTGGTCTTTCAAAAGGACCTTTCAAAGGAAAGCCCAGTCCTGACGTCCTACAAAAGACCAAACGAAATCGCCTTTGAGGCCCTCATGAACCGCATGTCATTAATAGTTGTGCAGCAATTTTCCAGACGGGTATGAAATCTCATGGGGTCTTAATTTCATGGGAACCTTAATACAATTATCATTTTAAACACTGATTTTCCTTTTTATCCCTTTGTTGAACCCTTCAGCTATTTCAACCTCTAACATCTGCCAAGTGGCCGCATCGGGATCCACTTTGACAGTCCAAGGATACTCTCGCCAATAGCCATCGGTCAAGACCTGTGATCCAAGGAAAGGGAACAAACAATGAATACCCAAATAAAACCAAGAGAAAGGAACTAATTGGTATATATAAATACCAATAGTCCAATAGTAAATACATCATCATACAAACAGCATCGAACGATGAGAAACATGAGAGCACCAAAAAGTTGAATATAGTTGAAAAATCCTGCTCATTTTCACAATTTGGGGTTCAGTAGCAGAACCCGACAAAATTAAAAAGGCCTTCTTGAAAACCGCAATGAAGATCCAACTGTTCAGCGCCTCAGAGTTGAGCAGCACTGAACAAACCGTATATGTCTGTCAGAGATATTCGTGAAGAGAGAGAAACACGGGGTGACAACGATCTGAGTTGGGGGTTTGCCGCCCAAGTTGGCATTTCGATTCCCTAGGTAATCTTTGCCAGAAACTCTGGAAACTTGAGACGAAGCTGGGTGTTGGCACAGATTGGGAGTCGCCCCCAACTTCGCAATGAAGGTTACTGTCCACCACATGGGTAAAGAGTCCTCGGACCGCACACACATTTTCTTTATGGAGACTGAATAAGGTTGTAAAGAAACAAACGGCAAAGTTCCCGACCTGTTCCAGTGCCAACTTCCATAGACCTGTTCGTGTAGACCTTTGCAGCAACAAACCCCAACAATGTACCCTGACACACAGTGTCAGTAGCAGTTTAGGGAAACAGCGGTTACCCACCAGTGGTGGTGGTGTTTGTGGTGGCGGCGGTAGTGGTGTGTCGGGGGACCATACCACACATTTTTTTGTATAATATGAACTATGCGTTGTATATTGATATGACCATATGATTATGATATGATGATGCTGCTACCCTGTTAGCATCGGAAAAATAATGAGAACAAGCAAATGAGCACAGGATATAGATTCATGCAAAAATGTATACATGTAACATTAGTAAATATAGTAAATAGTAAAGTATGTCATCTTGCTTGAAGTTTGGAAGTATCTTTCTGCGGAACCCATTTCATCGACCAACCAAGCAAGCCTTATATTCCTTACTCACATGCCATGTCTATCAATTTTTGCTAATTTCTGACCATTCACTATCCAATCTCATACCTAAACCCTTGGCAGTGATTTGATGGACTCTGTTGCCTATCCGAGGGCACTGCTGACACACCTCTGAGACATCGACCGCAAATTTGTCGCAATCGAAGATGCTCACCTGTTTCGGATCCAGGTTGGGCCAGGAGGCATAGCATGCTATCGGTGAAAACCCGCTGTATATCCATTTATTATTGGAAACGTGTATACTGTATAGTTACTACATTGATCATCATAAAAAATGTCTTGTTTTAACTCTGGCCTCTGTTCAACAAAAACCATTCATCGTTTGAAGCATATAGGCATGGACATGTCATGTCCAAACACAGCCCCGAGGTTATTCGAGATGGTGAAGATATGGCATGTCTTAGCCACTTGTGAGCAGTAATAGCATCATAATGGCTGCTGAAAGGTTCCAAATTCGTTTTTCATCTGCGTCTTCTATGTGCTTTCCATGATTGGTGCCTGTTTTAACTGCTCAACTGCACATGTTTTGTAGACAGTTTTGACATGTTCTGACCATCTGCCTGATGGGCGTATTGCCAGGCCAACAGCTCAACCTCATATCCGAAGGGCAGCATCAGGGAGAAGCAAAACATCCCAGTGCGCTCCACTGGGAACTGCTCCTCAGTCCAATCGTTGCACAACACTCAACTTCAAGTCTCAACTGCCATCTGGATTTGGCCTTCTAGACTTGCATAGAATGTTTTAAATCATCTTTTCAAATTTCAAGCAAAAGCGGCCTAAACTACTTTCCTACTTGTAAGGTGCATTTGGTCTAGCGAATTCCACCGCAGCCAAAGGCAAACTGATTGGATTACAGCTAAGCTTCTGGAGAGCCTTCTTGCGGCACGATTTGAAACGGTTTCCTTTGTGGGGGAATTCCAGCCACAACCTTGAGCTGCAAGCCAATGGTTCATGGTCAATGGAAGTTTTTCAACAGGTACTTCAAACATCCTTCAAAAATCCTTGTATACTTGTATATGTAGTTTGTAAATGTATGCATGTATAGAATGTATAGAATCAATATTCATAGTATATAATTTAATCATGTACATGGATATTCTACTACGACCTCCGTCCCATGACCTTTGGTGGTGTTCTGCTTGCTACCGGAGTAAACAAGACACAACAAAATGCTGGCTTCCTGGTGGCATACATCATGGACAGTAGACATATATTAATACATAGTGATATGGGAACTCATATGGGCACCCAACACCAAATCAAATCTGCATACAAATAGCATTCAACTCTGTCCAACTATCAGTTCATTTCTGTAAAAAACAATGGTGAACCCCAAACCCATGGTCAGTAGTCAACTCCCTCTCGATTTGGTAGAAGCCACACCATCTTTGGGTTTCTTATCCGTAGGTTCGCCACCTGTGAAGCAGTGAAATGGACTCTACTGGTTTTGGTCTTTTCCACCCTGAGGATATTTTCAGAAACCAAATGCAAATGGTTCAAGAGAATATTGGTCTGTTGGGAGTCTAGTCTGTACTGGAAGAATCTGGAAGATCATCGAAGATCTGCTCCTGACCATCATCTCTGATACACCTGACATGCACATACTAGAAGTCACTAGAAGTACAATCCGCTTGGTGCTCAGGCCGCTTGACAACCCCTGCCTTTCAACCAACATTGGCTTGGGCATCCTGGAAGGCCGGCATCTTCGACCCACACGAAGGATTTACACTTTGGCTCTGCCTCGCAGTCAACGACGTCCAAAGTCCACAAATATCTGGAAACATTTGCAGTATGCTGATGTTGCAACCAACATGATAAGTCGTCAACACATCTCGACACAACGAAGGCTTATTATCTCTATATTATATACAGTGCTTACTGAATTTGTACATATATATACATACAGTTATATACATGTTTTTTTCATGTATAATTCCAGGTGGCGGTCTGGCCTGACAAAATGCACAGCACATGTCGGGATCTGGAATGTGGTCCAAGTTTTTGCCCCATCCAGAATACTCCACCTAAGCTGAGTCCAGCATGATCAAAAGGGGATTCTTAAACAATGGATCAGCCTTCAGGCATGCATGTGTTTACAGTCTTTACATATTCTCAGATAGAGAAAACATTACACCAACAAAAATCCTCCTTCCTGACCTTGCGACATGGCATTTAATGATAGTCACCATCACAACAGGCTTAACTATAGCACTTCCACAACTACTTGGGCCTAGGTCTCCACGAGTCTTGATGTTTCATGGGCCCCCCAACATCTATGCCGTCCATCCAAGCCATGCGTTTTCGTTCCATCATCTCTATACGATATGTATACCAACATTCTTTACACCTCTCAGGTTTTTGAGCCTGCCATCAATTCCTCTGCAAAATCGGAGTTTCATTGGCTGTTGCCACCAGCACCAGAGCTGCACCAAGTGGCATAATCCAAGTCCTTTTCCATCAACCCACATTGGCCACTGGCTTCTGACTGATCCCACCTCAGTGGCACAGAATGAAACATGGGCAAATTCAGACTCAAACATGAACACAAAAACAAATCTTCAAACATTTGTGTTCCCCAAATTGCTACACTCTTTTGTGCTCTGTCCATTACTTTTTCCAAAATGTTCCAAGTAATGAGCATCTCAAACCAAGATGCTTCTGCATGCTACCAGAAGCAAAACCGCGTTTCACCTTGCGATTGGGCAACACTTAATGGTTCGTAGCAAAATTGAACCACTTTGGGTAGTGCTGGAAGCCTCCAATGTTGGACACGTTTCACGACATTTCGTTATCAACCAGCTTGTGATTTTGGCATGTCCACATGTCCATGCTGCCAAACAAAGGTCTTTCTCACTAATATCTGCCATCCGTCAGAACGGTCATAGCAATGCCATTGCAAGGACATCAAAGCGACACACACATCAAGGAAGAGGGATGCAGCAAGGACAAGCAAACTCCACTTGGAGGTGTTCAATCCCAATGTCACTCTTAAGACCGCTTGAGGCATACGCATTCGTGGAAGCGGGCCCTCCAACGGGGTTTAAGAAGTTATGGCCAGTCTGTATTCTGTATCAACATCTACCCCTCCGGTGATAGAAAGTCACGACGAAAAATAATGCTGCAATATTTATCTTGAAGACTACTACTATCTGACAGCAACTCATATAAATGCAACTCCCTTTGGGACATACATCTGGTCTAAACAGGTCATTGCATGTCATTACCATGTTACCGCCGTTGCATTCCTTCTTCCTTTCCTGCCTTGTCATCTCGTAAGGCACAAGCAGCAATAATCATCGTGCAGCAAACCATAGCAAGTGTCAAAGCCTGGCGCCGAAAACAGCAATGTGATCTGGGTCCAACATGCTTCAACTGCATGTGCGGATATAACATCTAATTGATCTCTATATATACAATTGAAATAATCTTTACAAAACATGAAAGTGGCGCACAAACTTTATCCGCAATATATCTGGGAATCCTTTCAGGCTATATTGGATGTCTCATGCTGTCACCTTGGCCATGTTGATCCGCAGTCGATGCGGTGGATATTGCGGATAGTCCTGGCACAAGGGGCACTATCAACCAAACAACAAAAACAACTCTTTGCAGCTTGGTACACGTGGACCATCAAATAGACACAGAATCACAACACCATCAACACCTTGTTTGGTATGACTCGGCTCTCATGAATGCCTCTGGCTCCCCAGTTTCGAGGTTCAGCGACTGCCCAGCCTTGCACCGTGACATAGAACACAGTGAAGTGATCACTAATTTGCAGTGGAAGTCTGGAAGTCCATCAACATCATGCACTCTTTCGAACACTTTGAAATTGACGAAGTTATATTTCCTCA
This sequence comes from Breviolum minutum Mf 1.05b.01, assembly GCA_000507305.1. Classification (NCBI taxonomy): domain Eukaryota; class Dinophyceae; order Suessiales; family Symbiodiniaceae; genus Breviolum; species Breviolum minutum. Next base: position 85,303 of record DF240634.1, on the reverse strand, counting down.
ATAGAATAACACTCTTGTTCCAGAAACAGCACCATACCTTGCTGTAACTAATTTTTGATTGCGTTATGGTGACACAATGATTGTTTCTTACAATATCATACTGTATACTGCTGTGTTAAAGGAGCTGCAATTCCGTTTGCTCCTTTTTGGAGTCCCTAAGTTTGACAACACCCAGCCACCTTCAAAGGAAGCATCCCCTGGCCAAAAAGGACTGGTATCCAAGTTTGGCAAATCGTTTGTTCTCTCCAAATACAGGTCATCTTTGCGGTTCGTTGGGTCGTTTGGTCAGTTGGTCGTTTTGGGGTTAGCTTGCTGGATCAAATCAAAGAACATACTACAGCAATTTTTGTGCTAATCCTGGTGTGATAAATTGAAGTCCAAGACAATCAAAGTCGAGGGCAACACTAAGATCGCCAGAAACGTGGCGTTCCTCAAGCTCCTTTCACTTGAGACAATCATAAATGCGTCTGGGTCAAACACACAAACACACGCTCACACATCTGGTAGCTTCACATGTAAGAAATATAGAGGTTACAAAAGCAAGCAAGACTTTCACCGACCCTCCAACGCTTTGAAACCCAGCCTCCATGGAAGTCATGGGTACCGTCTGTCGCCAACTTGATCTTCCAATAAAGCCAGGGGCTGCGTCCGACAAACATGTGTTGAAGTGCAGCCGTCAAGCCACCAAGTCTCTTCCTTCCTATCCTGGAAACTGGAAATTAAACAGCAACAATTCTTCAAGCCCTGGTCATTTTCGGGGCACACAATCATTGGTCCTTTTCAGTGCGGGGGTCTTAATTTGTCTTTTTACAACAAGGTAGGCTTGAAAAGTCACTTCATTGACCCCCCGCAAAATGCATCGTCAAAATTGCCACACAATATAATGTAATCAATATAAAGTAATGTCCCAATTTGACATAGTATGCCTTTTGAACCAAAGTTTCGTGCTGCAATTCCCACAATCCAGGTGCACGACGGATATACTTGCCGTTGAGTTTTTCATCCTCAGAAACTGGCTGCTTGATTTGAAACATCATCGCTGGAAACCTCATCACTGGAGACCAACTGCAAAAATCCGATAGTAGACTCATAGACATCTCATAGACTCTCCCTTGAGATGATTGGAAAGACCCGAGCCAGGATGTCGATTTCTGAGCTTGCGTACTTCGGAGCCAAAGCCAGACACACAAAGCTCCTGTTTATGGGCTCTTCATGGGCAATATCTGGCCATATTTGGGCATGCCACCGGCAGCTATCAGTTATTCAGGCTTGAAAACAACACACATCACTCACTGCACCTACCGTATAGAAAACGGAGATGCAGCATCATGCAATGATGTGAAAATCAGTGAACATCAACAACAATGTCCACGTAAAATTCTGACATTGCACTGGAGTACAAGTAAATAAGAGTAAGTACTGCAGTGACCGAGTATAAACTCATGGCCAAAACATCAGTCAACTGCATCTGCCAATAACCAGGATGACATCGACAACATCCTCTGAACAAAGGCGTTCGTCCTGGCACAGCGCCATAGGAGGCTGCAAGACCTGCAGCATCATGGCAATCAAGGATTGTGAAGGAATTTCGTGAACTAAAAGTCATCATATTGCAGTATTCATTACCAATTTATTTACTCACTCATAAGGCCATGAACTATATTCTCTGACTCCACAACACCAACCCTTCAATGTTCACACTGAATAGTTGATCCATGTTGATACACTAGTCGAAGTGTTGCACAACCAATCCTCCGGCACAGCTGGAGGATTCTCGACACCTCAGGTATGCCACTCCACACCCATCTGCGAGATATGTGTCTGCTGGGAGCTTTTTAAGTTGTGCTATTGTGATGCTATTGTGCTTGCCAAATTTAGAAAATCAAGCAGGGATTACGGCATATGTGGAGCAAGGTCAATACTTCGTCGCTGTTCGATGACATTTTATGTGATGTAGCGAGGTATTGTATCCACAAGATCAAGTTTTGGCCCATGACGCACGGTGATAAGTGCATTCAATTCGTGCAACCAAACATGTGTTGACAACAAAATGCTTGGGATGTTCACAATATCGCATGTTGGACACTCACAAAACTTCGACCAGCCTGGATCTTCTCCTGGATCTTCTGCCTGGGTCGTGGTGGAGGTCGACGCCTTGCTGGAACCAGACTCGATTATCAGCACAATTTTCGGAAAGCGAACCGATACATCGATGCATCTGCACTTTGAGGTCACAAACCTGTGGTTGAGCGACAACTACTGCATCTGTAGGCCTTGAGCACAGAATCTGTGGGATTTTATTGATTTTACAAACAGTTTGGGGGTTCATCCATGCAAAGTTTGACGACTGGTATATACCCTTGGCCCTTAATGAACATGTTCGTATTGACCACAGCCAAGGAGTTGGGACCATCAAACTGAAAATACATCTTCAATCAGGCAAACCAACTGCACATGATGAACACTATGTAGTTTGACTTCACTTCACAGCAGCATCCAATAGTGGGCAGGTTCGTTGAGCTTCAATCTCAATAAAAATGTGTCGGTGTCGATTCAGTGCAGAAAAACGGTGTCCATGCTCAAATCTAAGTAACTGGCTGGTCCCCTAAACCACAGTTAAACCTGACACAAATATGGTGTTCTCCACTCTTGAATCAAGGCCTAGCCAAGTGGCTTGAAATGCATGAGCTTCTTTTTTTTGAAGGCCTGTATTCCATCCGTATCCCCATTACCGTGCCATACGATCATCACTTGACATTGATCCAATTCCCTTCCGTCAACACCTGCATGCTTTTCAGTACCAAACCCGAGCGCAAAGCGAATTAAGAGAACGTGCCGGTTTCACCCAGACGAGGAAGAAGAATTGACGCCAACGCAAGGGCACAGCCTCTGCAAGATGTAAGCGGTATTTTGAGGAATCCACGGGAAAACTTCAGCACAATACATCAGCAAATAGCAACACCATGCACTCGATTTCCGTTCATACTTCCGTTTCATAACCACATATGGCACCTGCGGATCACCTTGGAGTCTGCCAGCAGCTCTGCTGAAGTGGACGATTTGTGCCTTGGTGTGGCAATTGAGTCCAGGATCCAATGACCGGATCAATGCGCAATAGGAAAACGGGTCAGCATACTTGAATCCTGTCATTCTCCGACACTGTTCGTGATATGGCTCCAAGTATGGACAATCTCCCAAACACCCTGGGCCAAGCTTAAATCCAATATATCATGCCCCAATGTCTCATGCCCTTGTGAAAAACCGAGATGCATGCCTACAATGCCAATGGCACACCTATTTATACCCTCCCTTTGCTGCGCATGTCTTCTACAAGTGGCCTCAGGAGTTTAGCAAAAATCCAAGTGCATGGGGGTGTGGGTGGCACTGAGTATATGTTGAAATCCTAGAAAAAACCAGAAACACTTGTTGGAATTGGCCAAACAACGCGCACATTTGATACGAGTATATTAGATGTGAACAAGCAAAATTGATCAAACTTGTGATTAATTATTTGTCTATGGATCGAATCGTCTATTCTACTAGTGCGTGGTGCCCTTTCTCAGGCTTCCACGGGCATCTGGGTGCTTGTGAGGCAGTGTGCCCACCAAACCAGTAGCACATCGTATTCTCTGCATCCTGCAGTTATGGAACTCACAAAATCTCAGTAATGGCTCTTGCTGGTGCTTCGGGTATTCAAAGGTAGCGAGAGGTGGTTCTCTCAATGAAGTAGCCTTGGAAGTGTCAAAGCTTGTGAAAATTCAGAGCATTTTTCCAGGTGATGCAGTGCATACATGTCATACAACATCATACAATCATACAACCATAAACAACGAAAAAGGACTGAAAAGCTCTTTTCTCTTCCACAAAATATGACCCGTCAAGTCTGAAACTTATCCATCCAGCCCCAATTTTCTCCTTGGCTGGATGCCATGGATTAGGGTTGCCAGCATCAATACCTCAGCGATGACTGGCTGATGTCAAGGTGCCTGATGGTGCATCACAGTGTATGACCTTCGCTCCTATCTAATGCCTGACATTGTGTGAAAATCTTTGCAACTTCAAATACTGAGGTTTCCCAGCCGAAGCAAGTGTCTTGTAAGCCCGAGCTGAGCAATGCATTCTGCAAGCCTTTGGCTGTAAGGGGCCAGCATGCCTGGCCGTCCAGATGCCTTTGAAGCTTTGAAACACATCTTTGCAAAACAACCAAACACAAAAGCGGATCCGTGAACAAGGTCGTTTGGGGAACGCTTCAGTCCCAAGGTATGCAGAACAACTGCATGCAATGATTCAATCTGCTGCTTGGAAGGCAACTTCTAGCAGTAGGTCAATCTGTGCTCATTATATATGATGCAAGCGCAAAAGGGACTGTCAATAAATTCCTTCTCAATTCTCTCTCTCACATATAATATATAAAAATACACAGATGTATACATTCAATAGAAACTGTACCCGACTGCGCGGCTTTACCAACATCCCATCACACAAACGTATATGCATCAATCAAAACAAACTAAATGATGAATCACGATCATCAATAGGGGCACTGTCTTTGTCCATTAGCAAGCTGTATCTTCCGCTTGAGTCTCCTCTGTACAAAGGAGGCCATTGAAGCTGCAAACGCTGTTGCAATCTTGATCCTGGTGATGGGTGTAGAGTTCTGTGGGAGGCATTCATGGCCAAAAGCTTTGAAGGATCCAAATGGTCCAAAGGTATTGTTTCTGACTCACTGATTCCCCCAAGATCATTTATCAATAGTAAGCACGATAATTCCAAGAGTAATGTTATTTTTTAATGGAAAACTTGATGGAATCAATCGACAACGCAATACACATATATACATGCACATATACACACATGATTTGATACATTGTTTAGACATGTTTATATGTGTTTAAAGAATATATGTACTGTTTCTAATACAAATATATGTGTGCTTGTAATGATATATATATACATACTTTTACTATGTTTATATATGCCTGTATTTATGTTTATATGTTTATATATATATATATATTGTGTTTATACCTTTATTATGTTTATATCATATATAGATGTATCAGTTTCGCAGTCGAGTGGCTTGCCACGCTTTCAATGGAGTGTCATGCACGCATGGTTGCTTATCGTATAGATACACAATAATTCACCTTAATGCCAGCCAAATGTAAGTGCCATTGTGTGTATTGTAGTTCTGATGCATACAACACAACATAAAAGGCAGCGTGACTTGCATGATATATGATGATTCCTACTGCAATGATATAATAGAACATGCTAGCATTAATGTACAATATAGTGTAGATAGTTATAAGTACAACTAGCATGTTATAGGGATATACTGTGATAATAACACAATGATTATCATGACTCCTACAAAAAGAAACGCTTTCCCAAGGCCAACAACCAAAACGCTTTCTGGTGCCGAAACGTCCTCCCAGGCAATGCTTATGTGCCATTTTACTTCGACAGGTGCTGACCTACCAGATTTTAGCGATTTTAGAATTGCAGAATCACATTGATTGTAATTCGTAGTGCAAACGCAGGCTGTTTGTTTTGGAGTCTGTTCTATGAAGCACGAGACCCTTTCCAAGAAGGCTGACATGGTCTTCGGATGTCTTTTGCATGGTGGTGTTGACCGTGGAATATATCGAAAGCATCTTCTGTAAAGTCCTTTCCATCTGAGTTTCCCAGCAAACAAAGGATGCCCAATGAAGACAGCCTTTGTCTGGCACTGTGAGCTACAGAGACTCAAAACCAGGAGATATCATTGACACCGACATCCCCAAACGAATTTTAAGGTACCAGTATCAAAATGGTGCCAGCTACTTGTGGAAGGATTCCTTCATCACTTTTTCAGATATTTTCCGCACCATTGTTTAAAGACTTTCCTGATGTGATCACGTTCGCTCTGGAAATGCCTGGGTGGAAGTTCTTGCATTTGGGAGTGCACCCCAGAAAAGACAAACACCTCTCAATACGTCCATTGAAGACTACAGCAAAGTTCAATCGCTCGTTTTGCATTACACGTCCCGAGTCTGGCCTCCAAAAACTTAGCAAAAGTTTGTGAATAATAATACCACAAAGTAATCGTTACATTTGCATGTGCATCAGCCGCCTCTTCACCATCAACATCATCATCATGACATCATGATCATCATCAGCAGCAGCAGCAGCAGCAGCAGCATCAGCATCACCACCGTCATCATCAGCCTCATCATCATCCTGATCATCCTCATCTCACTCTTTCATGGACCTTATCATTTCACTAATTTCCGTGTGAAACAATGCCTGTGAGACATGAAATGCCATGTTTGAGATGTCAGGTCCCTGGCCAGCGCCATCTTGCCATCTTCCCATTGACATGAGCTGTTTGAAACGCGATAGTGATGTGGATCAAAATCGCTGTTTGAAGTCTTGAAACCTTTTACAACCCATTTATAGTCAATGAATCGCTGCTATCTCCGATTTGGAGAGCATCGGCCAACCATGCTGATTCCAAAGAAGTGGCACAATCGTCACACAGTATTGTGATGTTGTCTCTGATATGAAAACCAATGAACATATGCCATTGCACAGTCAGAGTTTGAGTACTGATGTGCTTTGTACATCCTTGTGCCTCTTGCAGTTTCATGGCCGGTGTCTTTGAAAGCTGAATCTGCAGCTAAAGAACTTGGAATGAAGAAACATAAGAAATTCAAAGTACTCCACAAGACCACGTCCAGCCGATGATCTGTGAAATCGGGCATTCGACTTCGCTGAAGACTGTTGATTGCTGTTGGCCCCGCGTCTTGCTCTTCTTTTTTTCTTGAGGATTGGCCCGGTTGAACCGGTTGAACCTGATGAACTGGATATAACCGGATGGTTTTACACAGCAACAGGCTATCGACATCTCAACTCAAACGTTGCGAGATGCCGACAGGACGCTAAAAATCTCCACAAGGACAGTGAGGTTGGAGTCAAAACTCGGTAATCCATGGTAACTTTGCAATCAAACAGGGATACATACGCTACGATATTATGAAATAAACATCCTGCATATTGTGATTCATAGAAAAGGACACAAAATGTACATAAATGTCCAGTCGTGACTCTTCTTGTCGAACAAGTACCTGGTCTTGATTCCAACCCAAAAGGAAAAAAGGATCGCCAGTCAGCCATGGCCCACAAGCAAACCCACATCATTCACAGTGTGAAAGAGTTTGAAGAGTTCCACTTGTTGTCCACCTCAACAGCTGAGGTAAAGGGTTCGCCTAGGTCTTGGATTTCCTACCAGTACCAGTAGGCATGTCCTTCAGATTTATTTTGGTCACATTTAGCTGCTATTTTGATCATCCAAGCATTATCGAAACCACGTGAAATGTGTGAAATATTTTGAAATATCTAATATAGTACCCCAACAGAATTGTTCTTGGTCGTGCACGAGCGCATTCTCCAACGTGGCACCCAAGGTAGAATCTTCAATTTGTTTTGACTCACAGTTACGGTCCTCCATGTGTCAACATCTGTTCGCAACAGATAATCCGGAACTTATCTTTGATTTGAGTGTGAATTTTCATCGAGGCAATATTCGAGTCTTCTGCCCATTTTGCTTCATAGGGGTTGCAAACGCTACAGTATACAGAATATGAGATACAGTATTCAGTATAACATACCACCTTTACGATTTCAAAATGATAAGAGTATTAGGCATGAAAGTCATCCAACCATCTTCAGGGGTACCAAAAAAGAATTGCAAACAAAATCCCCGAAGCCTCTGTCTCCTCTTCGTCTTGATCGTCATGATCCATCCTTGATCACAAGGGCCAACAGTGTGTGAATGAGAGTCAATCACGACAGGGGTAGGTTACTGTACTGTAATGGATATTTGGTGGATGTAGATCCTGAAGAATACTTCGCAATATTCCACAATAATTTACAGACGTTTTCTATCATTTTCTCATTCGAAACTGCAAGCCGCGCTTCACCCGAAATACGAAAGACCCGCTAATGACTCTCATCGTCAGATTTGAAAAGGACGTCACAAAGATTCGCTTCCATTCTTCTAATACTTGAATAGATTAAATCTTAAAATGCGAATCCCCTCCCAGTAGCAGTTGCAAGTGAAGGTTGAAAACGGGATCCCGTACTAAACATGTAAGACTTCTGGTGAACACTGTTGCTGGGAAGGGGAGCATTATATCTCATAGTGTCAGCTGAACGTCAAAAAAATGTATCATCCATATGCAATGTATGTAAATGTATGCGTACTATATGATATATGCACGTATATATTATATAATTATGTCAACAAACAATTAGGACATCGCTTGACCTGAAGACTGACAGTTCAATATAGCTTTCCCTGCTCCTTGACCTTCCACTCATCCAAGCATCTCCATCTCCGGCAAGGATGCCAACGTAGTGTTTCTGGACCGCGCATGACTATACCTGATCCAAATGCCCCATCCGCAAAAGTCCAGAGTTGCTCTTCTACCTCCTAGTTGAAGCTGTCGTTGGGTTTTAACAATTGAATTCCCCAACAACAGCTGAACATGCACATTCTGCAACACACATCTTGTGCCCAAGCTACTCCATAGCAACAAGCTCTGGCATGGTATAGCTCCTCATCTTGGAGTTGGTCGTTGCTTCAAGTGAAACATCTATGCATTGATACCACCTATTGAAGTCCTCATGGACTGTGTATTCAACACATATGGATTTCTAAGGATGAACACCGCAGCAATCCATACCCAATCTGACAATCCGTATTAGGCAACCCCAGGAAACATCCCAGCAGCACACCCAACAAACTCCAGTGATTGTGAGAATGAAGGTTTGTGATGTGACCTTCAATGACCCAACTCCGATGATGTTCGGCTCCTGAACTCTGGGATTTCCTGAGACCAAGGCACATCAAAAACTCTACTCTACAATTCAAGCGTTCCTGGCTTAGGAAAAGAACAACTTTGACTTCGTGCCTGTCGTTTCTTCAATCATCTTCAATCCAAGCATCATCCAGCGTCAGCGAACGATAAGCATTGCGTTCTTGAGTGACTTGCCTGCTGCTGCTATCCTTAGAATTGCCAATTGCCAGTCATCAGCTTTTGTGACAACCAGGGATCATCATGACACCACTTCCAAACACCATCCAATTCCGGTCAATTGAGTACCCAAAGGTGCCTCCCCTACCATCTTCATCCATGTTCCACCCATCAGGTCCAGATACCAACCCTAGTAGTGGAAGTTCTCCTTGCGTAGAGGTAGGAGATAACCCCAATCTGACGGCTGCAAGATCTTGACCTCATGGCATTGTTGCCAAAAGGTGGATCCATCTTTGGATCATTTTGCTGTATTCAAGATGTAAGATGTGCTCTGTTCACGATTTTCTCTGTTTTCTGTTGGTTTGAAGGCTTCTTCTTACTGTGTTTCTCTTCCCTGTCTTAACCATTCTCATTTAGTTTGGTTGTCCAACTGCACTTGGCAGTCGTTGCTTTATAGTCACATGCTGCAATAAAATTGGATGTGCACAAAAAACAACATAGGTCTGTGTCTCCAACTGGTTGTCGTTGTGGCACCGGCGTATGCTTGAAGGTACTTGCCTCACCATGTCACAGCACAACACATCTTGATTGAGGTGAGACCCCGTCACTGGCCTATCAGTGGCTTTTATTATTCAAAACACCTCACCAAAAAAACATCAAGCACTTCACCAAACATAACATATTCTCAGAAAAATCCAAAACACTGGTATGTCGCTGTCAGTGCTTGATATGCTCCGGGTGCGTCTGAAATTTTGTTTGGATCCAACAAGACACACTTCACAAGATTTGGAAACAACACATGTGACAGGAAGTTTCTTTCCAAATGGGCCGGGTCCATGTCAAAGTGCCCACCTAGATCTGAACAAGTGGATGTGGGAGTCCCGTCGTAGCGTCTCTTTATCAGTTGCCTTTGCTGTTTGCAGCAAGCTCGTTGGGACGTCACGTTGGCAGGTGTCTCTTAACGCAGTATCTGATGCAGCCATTATTCAATAAGAAGTAATGATAAAAACGATATTATGAAATTGATGTGAATCCGTATGACACTAAAAAAAAGATAACACCATGAACTCGTGCCGTGCTCATGCATGATCTGATAGTGAAGGCTCTCTTGGTGTCCCCAAAACAGTGGGACATCTCTGTACTCAATTTCAAAACTTCAATGACAACTGTGCTTAGATCGTAGTTCTTCCTAGCAACAATGTCCCATTCTGTTCAATCTGTTCTTTGGAACACTTCAATTCGTCCAAGCAGCTCAGGTAAGAACGGCTGATGAATTGCTTCAAATGGCAATGGCTGGGACCTGGGTGTTGAGCCGCGACGTTGCTTCATGTTCATTGATTCATAGTGTATGAACGGAAACCGACCATTGGAGTAGGTTTCTTCAAATCGTGGCTAATATGATATTGATGCTCACAGCTGACCGTCCATTCAAGAACACTTTGCTAGAATGGGAAATGTGACATGAATGTTTCAATTCACGTTGCCACCAAACATGTTGAAATTCGATATCCAGAATTGTACCTGAGCCCCCTGCACTTCAGGGTCCTAAGAAGCAAGGGGTCAAGGAAGGTCTGATGATACAGTTGTATCCGTCCCTATCTACAAGCAACCAAACTCCTTTGCCAGTTCGTTTCTTTGTTCCGATGCCAAGTGTTTTTGTATGTTTTTGTGTGTCCTTTGCGTTAGCCCAAGTGCGTTCTGTGCTCAAATGTTCATTGGACACTAGCTGCCTTCGCACATCTTGGAAACATTCATTGCAACCAGTTGTCCTTCAGCGGACCTCAAACAATTTTCTAAATTTTCTTCTTATTTGGACTGAGAACTTGTGAATAATTGAAGACAAATCCAGCGTTGGAACTGGATACTTTGCAACATTCAACTAGGCTACCGGACCGCTTGCCGCAGAAAACCTTGGCATCTCCAGTGGTCTCATCAACGTTGAATGCTCAGCAAACAACAATCTTTTCAAACATTGTCAGCAATGGTGTAGTGGCCTCCACACCGCCCAAACACGTTGTATATGATTCTGGGCAACCATGTGGTATGACTATCACTATGCCATCGCTTTTTGAAATCATCATAGAACTACATCGTGGGATATGCCAACAATTAGAAGTGACACACCACCAAAAAACATATGGGTATTGAAAAGGGTCAATGGGGGCATTGAAAAAATCCGGTGGGGGGGTCAATGGGGGCATTGGTCAGGGTCAATGGGGGCATGGAGAAAGGGTCAATGGTGGAATTGAAATTGGTCAGGGTCAATGGGGGCATTGAAACGGGTCAATGGGGGCGTTGGTCAGGGTCAATGAGGGCATTGAGAAGGGTCAGGTCAGACAGGGGCTTGGCTGTGGGTCAGACAGGGGTGTGGCTGTGGGTCACACAGGAGGTTGTCTTACAGAAGTGTAAGCTCTACCTTACGGGGTTGTTAGCTCTACCTTGCAGGGTTGCAAGCTCTACCTTACAGGGTTGCAAGCTCTACCTTGCAGGGCTGTAAGCTCTACATTGCAGGGTTGTAAGCTCTACCTTGTGGGGTTGTAAAGTGATAACGAAATACTTTGATACATTTATTTTGACTAATTAATATATCAATGTTTTTTACTAACCTAAATTCTATGAGTGGCCTTTGGGGGGTGTTCAAATGATGATGAGATGATAGGGAAGAAGGATGAGGAAACAATTCTTTTGATGAGAAATATGATGATAAGAAATGAGATAAGGGTGGGATTGCCCTACCCTTCGTATCATCTATGTTTAAAGGAATAGTACTAGTATATATTAAGGATATGGAAGATAAAATTCCAGATGTGAAATGTAAGGAAATGTATTGCGAAGTTTGTAGGCAGAATACTAGGAAATTGGGATGGGCAAAACATTTGAACACCAAGAAACATATTGAGAATGAAAAGGGAGTAGAAGAAGTTGAGAAGAAACGATGTAGAAAGTGTGGATGCTGGAGAGTGCTTGAATTGTATAGGAGGAAAATGCATGAAAATGCTACATGCAATATATGCTTAGGCTATAGGGAAAGTTGGGCAAAGAAGAATGAGGAGCATGTTTGGGTCATGAATAAGAACTACTGGGATGAACATAGGGAGGAGAAAACGGTGTATAACAAGGAATATAGTCAGAGGGAAATTGAATGTGAAGTGTGTGTGAGTGTAAGGTTAGGAAATGCAATTGGGCAAAACATTTGTGAACTAGAAAGCATATGTTGGGGGGTGGGGTGGAAAAGGTGATGGTGATATGGGGGGAGGGGGAGGATGATACGAAGGGTAGGGTAGACCTTCAAACTACTCATATAAACCACCTCTTGGGATGAGGTCGGGTGAGGTCATTGAAAAATTATTCACCAACCATGATCTGTTCTGATGAGTCTTTTTGGTGCCCCGACTGTCAATTTCGACCAAAGCTTGTGTACGCAAAACTCGCCATGTTTTGACACGCTCCGGTGCGTTGTCCATGGGCCACGGGCGCCAAGAAGCAGTGAAAACTCTTTAAGTTCATTTGTACCTTTTTGGGATGTATCGATGTTTTAATCAGTCAGCTTGACGTGGTGAATCATCATGATTATGATGATCTAATGTGTACGATATATAATTGCATCTATAGAATTCGAATGGTATATATCGCATCTCCTGCAGATTTTTCGACACATCCATTTTCAACACATCCAAAGTATTCCCAATTTGAAGATCATGGCTCTGGCCATCTGAATTGGAACTTGTTCTGGCAAGCTGACATGTGAATCAAAGAGTCTGGAAACATTGGCATACTGTCATCTGTTGAGCCTTGAGCTTGCCCAATGACCCGGCTTTTTCGGCCAAACCCCCGAACAGGCTCACCCCTCCGGCCCATGGTGTGCACGTTGTCTGTTGCGGTCATTTCCTGCCTTGGGTTGCTACATCTTAGAGCAGTTTTTTAAATATGAATATTGATTTATACATATGCTTGGCTGACGGCATCTTGCATTATTAGTCTATGCTGGCAACATCTTGGGAGTTTGCACTACAGTAAGATCCAAAAAGTTGTTCCAAGTGGCCTACCCACAAAACTTCGGTAGGGGCAAATTGCAAACAGGGGCAGCTAACTTCATTGGGGACACCGTGAGTTTCCAAAATCTTTGTCTGATTGGCACAACGGAGCAGGAAACGATTTTTAGATAGCATGTTTTTTCCTGAAATGAGACTGAGACAGGCAGCTTTGATGGCTTGGATAGTACCCTAATACGGGATACGAATTTCTTCTGCTTCTCCCAGGAGCTGTGTTTTTTTGTCGCTCTAACCCAGCATGCCAGATCGAGCGAGCACCTCAACATGGACGTTTGCATGGTTTGGATGGCAGGTGCACTAAATTTCGGCAAAGTTTCACAGTGGAAACCTGGACCACATCAAGTTTGAGGAATTTTGGAAAGAAAACCCTGAAATCTCAAATATCCATGTTTTTGAGTTTGAGCCTCAGTTTGAACAGCCCAATTACAGAGCTACATGGGTTTTTTCAGTGATTCTAAAAGATGAAGCAACCCCCTCAGCGCCTGCTGGGTAGGATTCCACTGGTTGGGTGGGCAACCTGAGATAATATCAACCAAAAGACCGAAATACAAGAGAGAGAGAGAGAGAAGAGAAGACACCACTTAGATCACACATTGATAAGACGGAAGGACCAACAATCATAATATCAAATAAATAACATTACCTGTGTTGCAAACCTGGTGCCAAGTCAGGTCTTCTATTGCTAAGGCTAAGGGTGATGGATCTATCCACCTTGCACGACCGCAAGCATGGAGACACACCTACATGTGATCCTTCAACATTTAGGGACATTTAGGGACATCCGCTGGCTGCATCCGAAACCAAACACAGCAAAAAACAATTTACAGCTCTTACTAGGAGTAATTACCAGCCCTCCAAGAACCCCTACCAAGCTGGGCAATGATCTGCTGCTCGCATGCTTCACTGCGTTCTTTCGACTGACGAATTGCTGCCTCTCACGAGCAATCTACACGGCCATCTGAGCACTTGGACGCCACAAAATCAGGATACATCATGAAGTGTCTAAAATCTTGTAAACTACTCCAACGCTACGGTCGATTTGTATGACTCAAGCAAACAATCATCTAACACCGCAACCGATTGAACTGCGTAAGCAGCACATTAAGGCAACAGGTACAACATTTGTGGCGCGAAGAGGTGAGTGCTACAAATTGACGAACACAACACATCCCATTGATTTGATCTGTCCTTTTACGATGCTCTGCGTATCATAGACTTTGATCCACTGTCGCTACGTGAATGTGTTCTGCCCAAATAGGGAGCTTCACAAAATTATGGAAAGTACCCCCCAAAAAAAACCTGTTGCAATTTCAGACCTCCTTTTCTTTTGAGACATTTTTTGAGGATTTTGATCCCATTTTCCAACTCCAACTCCTCAAACCAATCAACCAACGTTTCCGGTGCCGCCTTTTGGGCACTCTCATCTGTTGCCAGTTTCCGAAGCTCGGCACCCAGATCCGGAACTGGCCCATGAAAAAAACAGCTGGGCTTTTTGAGAAGGAAATCATAGGGAGAATTATTTACAAAAGTATGAACATGATGAACATGTATATATATATATATGTATATTGAAAATCTGAAAATCCCAAGAAAGAACACAACTTCAATGTGTCGTAATCACTGCCTTCAGAGTCATTTGATGTCATGTGCTCTGTGGATACCTGTTGCTCCAGCCGTTGGCTTCCTGCCTTTGTCCATTGCACCACTCACCTTGGCCATCAATGCTAAATGCCATTGCTGCACCTTGGCGGATCCAAGGGGCGGTTGGAGGTCGGAAAAATGTGGAGAATGCACCCACACAAAAAAGGAGTGATCAGTGGAGCAAGGAGTATACACAGTCTAGAGTATACACTACTTCATATTGTATAGAGTATTGTATAGCTAGTCAATTCATCAATTCATTGTTTAAAGTTTAAAGTTTCAAGTAGTGCAGGAATGAATTCTGTAGTAGATGAATTGGATTGATCAAGGACATGAAGTACGGCTGACAGTACTTTAAGTCTCTTGCTCTTGGCAAACTGGCTGGAAAGATCAAGGCCAACATTCCGATGGATGATGTATCATTCTGAGCTGTCAACATTGTCATAAATGCACAGGTACCAAAAAGATATACAAATTTACAAACACATCAGAAGGCAGTGAAGGCGCTAAATGAAAAGTTACATCATGTTACTCTGCGCAAGCATTGCCATGGCAACAATCCCATGTGGCAGGATTTGCTGGGGGAAGTGCTTTGGCGTCAGGCTTCACACATGGCACCTGGCGTTTACACAACAAACCAGCAACATAACGTCCCCAAGTGTTACAAGTACTGTAAAGATATGATTGACCATGGATGCCAACCTCATTGTCGTAGAACATCATATTGCCACACATCTAGAGATATGCCAGAATCTCGTCGGGTGCCTTGCCCATCCACATCGCTTCGGCTAGGCTTTGATCACCCGTGGTGTAGACTGGCTCCTTTGGTCGATGGTCGGCAACAACAACAACAACATCATCAACAACAACAACAAGAAGAAGAAGAAGAAGAAAAAGAAGAAGAAATAAAGAAGAAGAACGCTTAATTCCTGAATCTCACCATATCCTAATATGCATACAACATATTATATACCTGTACTAGTAGAAAGAAATACAAATATTTACATTGTACATATTATAATTTATATAATTATATTACTCTCCGGTAATCAAACATAGCTTGGATTTGCGCATTTGGGCATTGCTAACATATACACAAAATCATACGAAAACGAAGCTACGTAAGGGATGTCTCTAAAATCACAGATGGCTCTACGTCGCTAGAAAAAGCAGGCTGTGTTTGATTACTGGAGTGTAATGATTATTAATGTATGATGTAATACAAGGAACACACCTCAACAAAGAAAAGAGTAGGCACCACAGCATAATTATAGTAAAAACCGGAAACTGCAACCACCATCACCAGCCGGGGAGTCAGTGGATACCGCCTCATGTGTCACCCAAATCCAGGCCTCGCAAGCTTCGAGGAAAGTTCTCATCTCTTCTCCTGGCTGCGGTCACGTCTGACATGGATGCGGTTGGGAGTTTCGCCTCATCGTAAGGAGTAAAGTTGACTAAAGTAGCGATCATTGTTGCATTAGTACATAGCCGTGCAAGCCAATGCCTATCTCTCTATGCATGAGCTGTACGCGGGCTGTTACTGCAAACCTTCCTTTGGCCTAGCCCACACTTTGCAAACTTGCGCCTACATTTGCCATTGGAATATCCTATGTGGGACTTAGCTTACTACAATGCCTACTATACATGACGTTACATGACAACCCTGAGCAAAAAACAGGAGCGACATGTGAAGAAACAGAATGATGGGTCTGAAAGTTATGGGAGAGGAGTAGGTAGCTATTCGCAAAGAAGGCCTGGAACACAACCAGAACGCAAAAACATTGCTACTTTGCTAGGGGACTTGAGACCCCACCTCCAGAGCCCCCGAGGGTATAATGTTGTGGAGAGTTTTCTTGGGAATCTGTTAAAAGTCACCTCAATCACATGAAACCAAGGTGTCCTCTGTATTCAGAGCAGTACTTGAGGATACGTAAAGCACAGCTTTGGTCATATTTTCAAACAAAATACTGTATTCCCGCAACGAATGCAGTCAAAATCAACTTGTCAAGGTGGCCACCTTCTGCAATTGGGAGTTTGAAGGGAATGCTGCCAATTAACAAAAAATCCCCTCAAGTCAATTCTCAAAAGCGAAAACAAAACTAAAGCAACACACACATTTCACAGCAGCCGTGCAAGTTGCTGGGATGGTCCAAAGTGTCCCTAGACGTGGTCAAACAACTTGAGGCTCCAGGCGAGGTACACGAACGCTGCAAAAATAGATTTTTCGGCCTGAGCAAAAGATAAGGCATTTCAATGCATTTCGGCCAAAGTGCTGTGAATTGTTGTGCCTTGTGGCACCTTTCTGCCATTGGTTGTTCACAAACTGCCAGCAACATGAGAAAGATTCTAGTTTGGCCATCCTTTTGCAATGCTTGAGACAAAAGTTGCTAGCCAAAGTTCTATGCATACTGTACGTATACACATTCCGACATCTGAGTCTGATTTACCCCATTAAAAATGTAGCTGCAAAAAGGTGAGGTCCTTTTCTCACGCCAATCAGAACCCCGGATTGGATGTCTGGAATCCGAGCTACGAGGCCCTCAACCTCGCTCAGACGCGCCCCAGTTCCCCCTCACCTACGCTCCTCCCAGTGCTCGAGCTTCTTGGAAGATACCAATGATTGCGCCCAGTTGAATGGGATCTCCACAGCCCTGTTTCAAACGCCAATCCACATCAGCTAATGCCACTGTCAAATGAAGCCGCTGTCGTACTGGCAACTCTTGCTGAATCAACTCCTGCGTCAGACTTGCAGTGAGGATTCATGTAGAGTATAGCTACTTTGAAACTAGTCTTTTTCACAGTTCATCTTTCATTCCAACCTTGCTGTCCCACCTTTTTTGGGGCCCCAACATCAACCCGTGGTGGGGAACCTCCCCAAATCCCTTGTCCTTGTGCATCAGCTGCAAAAAATCATCCAACGCATAGCCCTTTGAGTTCAGCATAGTCTTCAAAGATTTCAAGCTGGCAGCAAAGCTCACCTGATTTTTGAAGCCATGAGAGATCTGCTGAGAAGCTGTCTCAGGTCAACAGTTCAATATGAATGTAACATCTACAATTGCTGGCTGGGAACCAACTGCCAGTATGTGACGAACATGAAGGAATTGATTATTCAGTGATATGGATTTGATTAGATGCTGCATTCAATTTCTGTGGTTACAACCTGATGACTTTCTCTCCGTTCAGGGATTCAAGACAGTTCAGAGATTGAACGGAACAGCTTGAGGGCCGTCCTCAAAAAAAACCACACCCATAGAATTATATTCTCAAGCGTGGTGAGCTGAACTGAATTGAAATCTATTCTAATTGAACTCAGATATCCTCCAACTAGGAAGCCAATCCGAATCACTCGCGCAATGCATTTCAATCGCTGATCTTCCCATACCAAAGCATTTCCATAGCATTCCAATCTTTTTATATCTCATACCACTTTGAGTCATTTCATTTCGAAGATTTAGTTGGCAACCTTCAACCGAGGTGCAGATGCATTAAGCAAAGTTCTGAGGAAATGCTGAATCTCCTCTGGTGAAGGAACACCTGTGGAAGCGTACACAGCCCTGGCATCCACATGGCCTTTATGGCCCATCGAAGTGGTCTGGAAGATGTTGATGACTTTTCCTTGGAACACCACGGTTGCTGGATACTCTGACCACTTCATGTGGAAATATGTGGTGGTCCATGTAGTGTCAGAAAGGAAGCAACAAAAATATACAAAGCGGTGGGGTAAAGTTATCCGAGCTTAATCCAAAGTCACTCCCTACTGGCCCCGCTACAATTTGTTGATATGAAAAAACAACATGTTGCGAAGTGAAGCGCACAGTTTCTCATATCACCACCACCCACTTGCACAATGGCTTTTGCACCATCTTGGCTGAGATGAACCTTTTCGCAATCAGCGATGTGATGTAGCCTGCCTAAGATCTGCTCCTCACTCAGCGGAGCAAAGCGCAGCTTCGTACATCGGGATTGCAACGCAGGAATGATCTTGCTGCTGTAGTTGCAAATGAGAATGAAGCGACAGTTGGAGGCGTATTGTTCAATCATCCGACGAAGCGCAAACTGTGCTGCACTGGTCATATTGTCCGCCTCATCCAAAATCACCAGCTTTGGTTGTCCTTCGACCGAAGCAAAGAGCTGCTTCACGCTCACAAAGGTCTTGATCTGCTCCCGAACAACCTGAGGACAACGTTCCAACCCAGAAAACACGACATGGTCATACACAAACAAAAGTTTTAAATTTTAAGATGCTTTAAACATATCTAACCGTGAAATATCATAAATATCTGTGTCCCAAAGGCACCAGGTTTTGACATGTTGGTTTCCACAGATCTTAAAAGCAAAATAGTACGGCCATTCCATGCCCCTATCGACAACTCTGCGAAACGTCGATGCCGCGTGCGTCTGACGCATTCATCTCCAAGGTCATGGACTTGAAGCGCTGTTTGTACATGGTTTTCGCAAGAGCGATGATTGTTGATGTCTTGCCTGTTGAGCAAATCAACTTTGGCAGGTTCAAAGTTGGCTACATATCAGGGTAAACCAATAGTGTACGTAAAGTAATGGACTCTCCAGGTGCTTCTGAACCTAATATACTCCCAACATCACGATATCAATGATATCAATTGGATTCTATGCATGAATTTGAATGTATCGGATAGGGTGCAGTCTCTGGTTCTCCAGAATCTGCCATGTGCAGTAATGTTCATTTCTTTTGTTTTTCCATCAGGCCTGTACCAGGGGGCCCATGGAGTAACATATGAGGTAAGGTCTGCTTTACCATCATTCGCTCAATCATTCGAATGATGTCCTCATGTGCGACCAGTTGGTCCAAGGACGATGGGCGATATTTCTCAACCCAGGGCAAAAGCCCTGAGGATGCCCCATCGCTTACCATTGTCACATCCATAGTTGACATTCCGCGATGTCACAAGTTGACAACTAAAATTTGATCCAACAACTGCAACGGACACACACACAGTGATGAGACTGCAGCTCGACTGGCTGATACTGTACGAAAACCTGCAGAGGTCTGCAACGCACAACTGCAAAGTGCTTCCTGTGTAGGAGGGTCAGTCTTAATTGATCTTAATTGGCAAACACCAGGTATCCCCAACTGCTGGGAAAGCTGAAGACTTGGCTGGACCTTGGTAGGTGAGCCAAACGCAAAGGTTGCAACAAAACTTCCGATCTGAAGTGGAGCAGTTCACAATGAATAAGATCATTAATCATACATAATCATACATAATCATACATAATCATACATAATCATACATAATCATACATAATCATACATAATCATACATAATCATACATAATCATACATAATCATACAGTCCAACATGCAAGTTTGGAATGTTTGTGTGGTCAGGTGAAACGTTGTGACAGTGACATCACATGCTGTCCATGTTCCATGCGCAACGTGCTTTCGATTTACCATGATTTAGAATAACATGCTTTACCACGTTATGTTGTTTTTTGAAAACTTCATCCAATTCAAGAAAAGACATGTTGCAAATGCAGTCAATGAAGAATCCCAAGAGCTCAGTCTGTGAGTCACACCCATCACTCTGAACAAGGTCGATCTGCTTCATTCGAGCAACTGCTCGGTTCTTCGCACCGGAGGCCTCTCAATAAATGCCGAAACATCAAAACTGCTCAGGTGAGCAGCGACCCAAAAACCCTTATTGATGAGTGATCTTCATCATCCCAAGTAGCAAATTTCCTTACGTTCATGGGAATTTGACAGTTTCACAGTTTCACCATACTTTACCCAGCAAAAACCACAGGCATCCTTGGCACTCATGTCGTGATCCAGAATGGAGCCTTCCTCCATGAGCTGAAAACATTGGGGGCGACGATGATATCAATCACCTGTGCCATGGCAAGCGCGTGACACAAGAACGAACAACAGGTTGAACTTGTGTCAATCGAGAGCTTTCCACGACACGATACCACAATATCACAGAGTCTGGAAAACCTACTGTCAAAAATGTGAACAAAATAAATATCATCATAGATCATGACATGAACAATATATGCAAAGGTTCAGCTCCCATGAACTAACTTTTAGCAACTATAATTGTTTTTGTATGGGGTCTGCCTCGGCTGGGCCCTCTGGACGGCTCAAGAGGTTCGAGTCCCATAGGAATTGGGAGAGTTGCCCGGCACAACCCGCTGAGGCCTGACGCCAGAATAAGACATATCACATCAAATACATCAATATGTTTTGATGTACTTTGAACAAAGTTGAAGCTTTTCAAACACGGCATTTCAAAATTGAAATCCGAAGCAAGCAAATATTCGAATATAAGACCATCCAAGGTGCGAGTAAGTTATGATATCTAACGGATTCATGGATGTAAAAAGTCCTCAAGTTTTGTGCAACAAAATGAATGATCAACATATTGCAATTGTGTCTAAAATTTGGGACCAAATTGCTCGGCAATTTTGTTGGGAGTCTCTTGACATCCCTTAGCTACAAAGTGTTCAAGGAACAAACACCTGGTGGATTGGTCTGGCCCACCCAAAGGCTTTATAACACCTCTGCACAGGTCACATCCACTGAAGGCTTGAAGGATGGATCGGATGCTGCCTGTCATCAAGTTCATCAACGCCACAGCAGCTGGTCTCAAATCGGGGTCATGCTGCACACAAGTGTAAGAACAAAGATCATCCAGCGGCAATATACGGATTTGTAAATAAGATTCACAACTTAACTTAATCTTCCATCACCATCACAATCACCGTCGTCATCGCCACGGCCACCGCCACCCCACCACCAGCACCACCAGCACCACCAGCACCACCACCTTCACCACCACCAGCATCATCATCATCATCATCATCATCATCATCGTCATCATCATCGTCGTCATCATCATCATCATCACCACAATCACCACCACCATCATCATCATCAGCAGCAGCAGCAGCAGCACCATCGCCTTCACCGTCACCGTCACCATCAGCATCATCATCATCATCATCATCATCATCATCAGCATCACCATCAGCATCATCATCATCATCATCATCATCATCATCATCATCATCACCA